>RJWH01008391.1:0-30925 GCA_004363575.1 Solenodon paradoxus
GGGATTCAGAGAAATCTTCAAACTCGCTGCAAGAGCTGGCGGACGAGCAGCGGCTGCGGAAACTGTCCACTAGAGGGAGAGCGAGAGCGGGAGTGTGAGCCGCCCGCACTCACCCGTCCCGCCCAGGCTGCCTCCAGCGCTGCGCTCCAGCCGTTACCTGACGAACTGCGGTTCCGAGAGCGGTTAGCCGCGTCCCCACGGCCCGTCGCAGCAGCGGTGGGGCGAGTCTGGCGAGACCAGGAGACTGACGGACCGTCCCCGATTCCTCCGCTGCCCAATCTGTTCCGCTGCTGCTGCTGCTGCCTGGGGAGTAAGGAGACACCCACCTGCGCACCCAGCTAAAGCAGAGGTGTCGCTGTGCCTCTGTGCGTCACCCCCAGGGCCGATGACCTATGCGGAGACACAGATCATGTGAGGGGAAAGGAGGACTGGTAAGCCCGGCAGGGTCAGGTGAGGAGGCCAGGTCTGACAAGCAGGTAACAGGTGATGGAGACAGATGGGACACAGATGAACACAGGTCAGAAGGCCAGGTAACGGGGCAGGGATGGGTAGGTGAAGAAGAAAGGAGTGCTAACTTCATCTTGATTTCTCTCTGCTTTTTCTCCTTGGCTTTCACAAAGGCTGTGGGGTCGAAACGGGGCACACGACCACCTAGAACGGGGGAAAGGGGATGTCGAGAGTGACTGGGGTCACCGGGCCACGCCTTCATAGCGCTAGTGCGTTCCACCTCCTCCCACAGGCAGGGCAGGACCCGCACAGACCGGTGGGTGAGGGCGAGGGGCGGGCCGGGCGGCCTCGACCTTGGCCCCCGCGGCCACTCTCCCGGGAAGAGGAGCGAGTGGCGCCGCGGCCGCGCGATGTGGAGCGCTCCCGGGAGGACGAGGCCCGATCCTCCCGGGCTGGGGGCGGCACCACTGGCAGGGTCCGTCTCCTGGAAGCACAGAACCCAATGGCTTTCCCGCCACCAGGACAACTCCTATTCCAAACCTCTTCCCAGGTCGCACCATCCCCGAAACTTCAAGTTCATCATCCCCTCAACACCCTCAAACACAAGTTTCTTGCATCTTCTCCGAAGAAGATAGGCTCCGCCCTCTCCATGCCCCCACACACCCCCCTCTCCCCAAAAACGAACCATGTCGCTTTCCAACATCCTAACATCCCCTTTTTCCTGGATCCTTTCTCCACTTCCCCATCACTTCTCCAAGCTCTTCCCAATTTTCCACCAATAAATGCTTCGGAAAGCCACCAGATCCCTACCTACTGGGCCACACCCTTCACTCACCTAGACCTGCAGGCCCCGCCTCGTTGCCAAGTGCCTCTTACGAGAACACCCAGCTTGCGAAAGCTACTTCAAGTCCCGCCCATGTCTCCGCAGACCCCACCCACCATATCTCCTCCCGAAGCCCGGTGGTTTTCATTAGACCCACAGCCCCGCCCACTCTCCAGCCTACCCGGGCCCGTCGCTGAGCCCCGCCTAACACCCGACTCCGCCCACTGCAGGCCCCGCCCGGCCAACCCAAGACCTCCAGCAGGTGAGGTCGAAGCTGCGAGGCCCCGCCCAGCCCGGGTCGCGCCTCTCACCCTCTTTTGTAAATAGCCAGCTCCGAGTTCAGCGTCTTCAGGCGAGCTCGCAGGCTCCGCTCGGAAGCCTTCACCTCCTCGAGCTGCAGGGGGGACAGGACTCCAATCGTGCAGTTTGAGGTCAAGGTCCGCGTCCACCCTCGCTGACCGTCCCGCGTCCTCACCTCTTTGGCTAGGCGGCGGCAGTCCTGTGTGCGGCGGCCAGACCCACGAAGCCCGACGCCGCGCTCATGCCGCAGTTCCAACTCCAGGCCACGCACCAGGCCACGCAGCGCCTCGGCCTCCTGGCGCGCCGCCCGGCCGGCCAGCACCTCCTCCCGCGATCGGCCCAGCTGGACTTCCAGCTCGCGCTTCTCTGATGCGAGACGCGACACCCTGGCGGCAGGAGATGGGGAGGAGAGATCGAGAGACGGGGGAGGGGCCTGGTAGGAGGCCAAGTGCCATCCTCCTCACTCCTCCAAGGGGATGGACACACACCATTTCACCTCTAGCACGAAGGGGCTCTCTCAGCTGCCCCCATGTGGGAGAAGACAAGCAGTCCCTATGGGGTTCCGTGATCTGCCCTCCTCCATTTCCCCCACGTGAGGGGGGTCTTGGCCATGGTATCCTGATCCATCCCAGAATAAGGCCATAGCATGTGTTCTAAATCTAAAACATGTCATCAGTCTGTCCTTCGCTATACCAAAAAGCCTAATCCTGAGGTCCTGACCCTAGCCTCAACCCCTGGCCTCCCAGCCAGTCTTCACTGCCCCCCATTCACCAGAGGTCTCTTTCTAAAATGCAGATCTGATTTGGTCACTGTGTACTCAGACGTTCCTTCAGAAAACGGTGTACATGACGCGCTGTTTACAGAGAGAATTACAATGCTGTGTACCTGAGATGTCACGGTATAAACCAGTGTTATCGCAATACGAATATATTTTTTAAATGATGGCTACATAAGGCTCTATACACGGCAATACTGTTTGTAATATCAAAAGGGTACAAATTACCAAAATCTATGACAAAGAACTAGTCGAATTTCTATGGTATCTTCACTAACTTAAGTACCACATAACTGTAAAAATAAATAAGAAAGATCTCTATTAGCCTGCCACCAAGTGAGAGCCAAGATACACATTTAAAACAGCGCAGAACAATGTCTGGGATACCCTTTTGTAAAAGAAGAAGGGAAGATAAAAAGATTACCTATGGAGAAGGGAGAAGATCAAAGAACACATTCAGTGGGCATCAATGACATTAAGGAATTTTTGTTAATATGATGGAAGTGGCAACAGCACTTAGGTGTTTTTAAAGGTTCTCATATGTTAAGGATTACAAAATGAAGTATTTACAGAGCGGATATGATGTCTGGGGTTTGCTTCTCTGGGGAGAGGGGAGAGAGGAACCCCCAAAGATGGGCAGGAAGTACACATGCATCGTGCTCTTGTCTACTTTTACGCATGCTTGGAATTTTCCCGAATAAAACTGAAAAAGTCTGTGGCTCCCCAGCCCCTTCAGGGGACTTCTTTCCTTCCCGCCTCGCCTCCCACCTTCCTCTCCAGTTCTCCAAGCTTCTCTTGTTAATGTGGCTCCCTCCTGCTGAAAGGCTGTCCTCCCGGCTGGAAGAGTTTCACTCACACTTCAGACACCTGGAAGTCCACCTGCCACAGCCAGGTTAGGCCATGCCCCACTGTTCCCTGCTCTCCTGGCTCTGTGCACATTTCCTTCCCAGCTCCCTAGCTGGCACTTGTCGGTGTGATTATGTTTGCTGTCTGTCCCCTATGAGAACAGAGTCTCCAGCAGTCCAGTCACTACTTAGTGACCGGGGCTCAGGGGCCAGATTGTTGCATCCAACTTCTACTCCACTGATGGCAAAATGGGCAACTTTGGGCCACTTCACTTCACAGCTCTGTGAAATGGGGTGAGGGTAACATCACCAACAAGGCTTTAGACAGCTAAACGGAGGGTTATACCACGGGCGGCCCTGGAAGGGTTCAAGGAACTAGTCCCAGCAGTGTGCCGGGCACACAGCAGGAGCTTGATGAATGTTAGAGAAATGAAGGAATAATTCTCGGGAGTCTTCAAACTCCTGAACTCTTTTAAGTTGGGCAGAGGAAGAAGCCAGTCTTCCTGTGGGGTCTGAGACCCCAGGGCCCAGTTCTGCAGGTGGTTCAGAAGGGCAGCGGGCGCCACCTGTGGTCAGTCTGGGAAGCACAGCTCCCACCCCATGAGGCCTGAAGGCAGACCCCAGTGCCCAGGGAGAAGAGTTTATCCAGTTTCAGGCAATGCACGCCCAGTTCCTCCAGGAAGACCTCTAGGGCTCTCCACCCCGGGGTGGGGGGGAAGACTGGTCTTTCCTGTCAGCACTGAGCACTCAGTCCTTGGCTAGCAGCTGCCAACACTGCATAGCAGTTGGCATTGGTGGCCTGGATTCAAGGCCTAGCCTGGCCCTATCAGGTCACTGCGTGACCTGGGGCAAGTTCTCTATCTCTCTGGGCCTGTTTCCTCCTCTGTAAAGTGGGACCATAGCAGTGCCTACTTTTCGAGGATTAAATCAATTAATGGAAATTAGCAGTTGGGTTAATCGCCTCCAAAGGAGCACAGACCACATACCCCTTAGGTTTGAACGGGAGGTGGGGGGGTGGGAGGGGTGGGGAACAACCAGTGAGCAACTAAATATAAATAAAATGTTCTTCCTCCTCTCTCTTCCTGCCTGCCTACTGGCCTTCATTTCTGCCTGCACCTGTCCTTTAAAAGCAAAATCCTAAAGCACGAGGCAGAGTCCCTGACACAGTTAATGTGCAATAAAAATTAGTTATGGTACTATTATTATTATTATTATTACTACAAGCATCATTAGTCCTGCCCAACAAGTGGGAACTTCTCCGGGTGGAGAACATGCCCCAGTCCTGCTCCCCCACAGCAGGCAGAGCAGGTGCCCAGGACTTTGCTTCTTCACTGAGCTCCTCGGTCCTCTTGTTCTCACACATTTCCATACATTCTCACAGGCTTTGCACATGCTGTTCCCCTGCCTAGAATACTCCTCCCCACCCTCTTCACTTGACCCACCCACAAGACCCCATCAGGTTCCTATCAGAGCCTCCCATCCACGAGTTTCCTTCCTGTCAGTGCTGAGCTAACTCCATCTCTGTCTGCAGTGACAGGCTCGGATCAAATCTGGTTGCCCCTGGATTGACAGCTACATGAGGGTAGGGAGGGGGGCGGCACAAGAGGCACTGACTACAGGTCTACGTCTCACCACATCTTTACACAAGCTGTTCCTTTTGCCTGGAATAGCCCTCCCCACCTTACCAGGCAGAAGCAGATCTCCTTCTGGGCTCCCCCACCTGTCCCCTCAGCCTTCAGGGTCTGCAGATGAATCTACCTCCCCCAGGAGTCCAGGAGGGCAAGGCCAAGTTTGTCTCATCACTACTGTGTCTCCAACACAAGGCAGGCACAGAGGAGGGACTCAGAACACACATTTGGGTAATAAGGGATGACTGGCCACCCAACAGTGCTGCACATAGAGGCCCCTGCATTGCATGACGAGATACACCCCCCAGCGCCCAGGCCCATCTGCGCACCCCTCCCAGACTCACTGCTCCCGCAGGTGCCAGATCTCAGTCTCCCGCGTGTCACGAGCATCCTGGCCGCCTAGTCCTCGCAGACGGCCCAGCTCCTCCTTCAGTGAGCGGATGATGCCCTGCAGGACCACAGGGTCTGGCTTACCCTGGTACGGGAGGGGCAGCGGGTAGTGAATCCTGAGGAGGGTTAGAACCACGGCATCTTAGAGGCCAGGAATGCACTCGAGGGTCACCAGCAGGCTGAGAGCAGACTAAAACACACCATTCTAGAAAACTCCTACTAGATGCTTAAGTGCTAAACCCAGCTTCCAGCGCCCCTCTTGCCCCTTGAACCGTCAGCCGTCCGAAACCCTCTTGGATATCAATTTGGGAACCACTGGGATCGCCAGCCCTAGCCCAGTCTTCAAGTCACATCCTTGTCACAGTCAAGCACAATCTTTATTCAGGCTCTACAGCGGGAGATTCCAGGTGACCTGACCCGGGTCACCCCTTAGCTGGGGAAAAATTGGGCACCTTAATTATCTGCCCCACCAGATGCTATTCCTAGAAGATTGGTAACTTCCTACTAGAAAATCCAGGGGCTATTATAAATGGAGCAGACACTGTCCCCTGGCTACCCAATCATTCCCAACTCCCTTCTCCCTCACTGCCTCCCACTATAAAGTCTAAAAAAGCCAGATACTCATTTTCCCAGGATCTCTGGCATGTGACCATGCCTAGCCAAATATTATAGGAAACGTCATGGGTCCATGATCATTTCTGGCCAAAAGTTCTAGGGAATCTGCCGGAAGTCTTCTGGGAACACGTTTCCAGGTAAAACTTGGCAATCAGAGATTAGGTCAATTCGAGGCCCAGGTGGAAAATTAGCTGTTAGCAAGCACATCCCTGTTCCTCCTCCTCTTGAGAGCCCATAAAGAGACGAAGTCAAACGGTCAACATTTTCAGGATATCAAAACAACAAAAGCAAAACAGAAGGAGCTGAGGCCCTCTGAAACTTCGCAGCAGCAGACACCTTGCTCTTTTGCAGAGTGATAAGCTACTGCTGGTTTAAAGGCACTGTTTTTGACTCCCCGTTACTACATGAAACACACCTCACCCCTGGAGATCCCAAAGGCGAGGCCTACGCAACATGCCCACATTGCTCTGGGTGCCAGGGGCATCTCAAATCTAGCCACATCGTCTCCCATCTGCCTGGGCCTGCTGCCAGCCCCTTGTTCCCACCTGTCAAACTCCACGGAGTAGATGAGGATCAGGTAACGCTTGGAGTTGAGCTGGGCCGACCTCGAGGCCAAGGGGCCAGGGCGGCTTCCCATCTTACGGTTCCGCAGGGACTCCAGGTCCGTGAAGGTCAGCAGGTCTAGGGTGACTGACTCACTGCTCTGTGTGGAGAGTTGGGGAGGAGCTGCCACAAGACCCAACTTGGCCAAACCCGCACGCAACCCACACACCTGGGCCATGCCCGACCCCATTCTCTGGGCTTCCCTGCACTGAGGCTGATGGTCAAGAAGGCCCTGTCATCTGAGAGAAACGGATGAAAGAATGACTCTAAGCGCTCAATCATAAGAGTGCTTAGGCTCTTGAAATGTCTGCAGACTCCTGGGGGTCCCCAAGACCTTTCCAGAGAGTCCAACAGAAATCAAACCAGTGGCATCAAATGTACTTGTCCTCATTGCATTCTTTACTGCCACACAGTCTTAGGTGGGGGCAGGCAGGGATAGAGAAGCCAGTGTAAGAATGTTCTTGGTGCACCCTGGTGGCCCAGCAGATAAGGCCACCAGACATAGTCCACATACATGTCAAGGTCCCAAGTTCAAGAACCCGGGGCGGGGGGAAAACCGAGATGAACAACTAAATAAAATAAAAACGCTTCTTCCTTCTCTCTCTCTCACTGGCTGCCTGCCTAATCGCCTTCATTCCTGCCTGCACCTTTCCTTTAAAAAAAAATGTTCTTGATGAAGCTGTAAAAATGATTAATTCCATCAAATCTTGACCAAGACACAGCTTTTTCCTACTCTGTGTGACAAAATGAGCAGCAGACATTCTGCTGCCTCCTGAAGCATGACAGGTGTCTCAGGAAAAGCATTTGTACAATTGAGTTTTGATTAGAAATGAGTCACTTTTTTGTGGAACACTTTTTACTTGTTCTCTGGGCTGACAGACAAAACTAGGGTTCTTCGGTCTTAGATGTGTGCCAGGTATTTTCTGAAAACAAAGCAAGCCTGTCACTTCAAGGAAAATAGCCCACAGCGTTGTTGCCAACAATGACATTTGCGCTTCAAACGAAGACTGGAATTTTGGAAAATGTCTATTTGCCATCGCACGCTTGATAGCGTCTCGATGTTGAAAGGCTTTCCTGGTGAGGTCACTGAGGATATTAACAAACGTGTCTTCCTGACATTGTCTAGGGAAATGTGTCAACGTGTGGAATATCTCATAACTCGGTGTGAACCAATATTTTCCAAACGCTTGTTACAAAATAGTTTAACGGTCCATGCAAAATGCAAGATGCGTCAATAGATTTTAATGTAAAAAATCAAAAAACCCCAAAAAGGTCACTGATATGATTTCTGATTCCACACTGTAACAAACCTTTAAGAAACAACTGCCTGTCTAGGTGTAGGGTGTGAGCAAATAAGGGTGCACACGATTACCTAAAAAAGCTCCCTTCTCTAGTTTTATGTCTGTGTGAAGCAGAGTTTCCTACACATATTTCAACCAAACCATCTCAACAGACTGAATGCAGAAGCACTTACTAAGTAGGTTTCTATTAAATCACACATTGAAGAGATTTGTAAACATATGGGAGCACATCTTTTTGGCACAGGTGCTAGGACGCTGGCATGTGGACATGTAAAGCCCAAGACTGGATTCCAAACCTGGGGCCCAGGTGAAAAAAAAAACAAATAAATAAAAAGGCTTCTTCCTCTCTCCCTTCCCTCTTTTAAAAAAAAAAAAGAAGTGGTGTGCCCTAGTGGAGGAAGAGGTTAGGTGCAGTCCACAAACATCCCAAGGTCCCAGGTTTGTATCCCCAGAGGAAATAACCGAGATGAACAACTAAATAAAATACATGAAATACTTCTTCCTCCTCTCTCTGCCTGCCTGCCTGCTCCCCCCCTTCATTCCTGCCTGCGCCTTTCCTTTAAAAAGATAAAAATAAAAAAGTAAAACAATACAACATTTCTTACTAATTTACTTTGTTTTAGGATACATTTTTCACGAAAATGTTTATTAGGTTAACATATAATAATGGGTATATTATTGTTGTTTTTAATGAATTCACAAGTTTCTTTAAGTTTTTCTGTTTCTTTTTCTTGTTTTTGTTTTTGTTTTTTTAAAGCAGAAGAGCGTGATATTTTCTTTGTTTCTCTGTGATTTAATTTTTCCACATGAGAATAACTATCATCAGAATCAGAAAAAAAAACAAAAAACATTTACATTTGGGGAAAAAAATGGAAAGAGACAGTCCCATCCCTTCAATGAGAGAAAAGGGAGAGGATCTTCATACAGATGGGCATCTATTCCCCACCAGAGATCCAGGGGACAGGAACCTCCTCCGCCCCCAAACCTGGCCCCTACCTGGGTGAGGGCTGACTCCAGCATGTTACAGAAGATGTTGAACTGTTTGAAGTTCCCTGTCTTGTGAGTCAAATCTTCGATGACTGGGGAGGGAGAAAAGTTCTTCCTGAGGTCTGACAACCTGCCCAGCCCAAAGGCAAAGCACCCCTGCTTTCCAGCTCTCCCTGACTCCTGCGTATCTGGCCTGAAGGATGAGCCCCACACCCCCTCCCCACCTTAGAGACGTCGGGTCAGGTAGAAGAGACAGGTGGGCAGGGTCCTGGCTGGCCTCATCTTCTGGGAGAAGCTGCTCCCAGGGAAGGACAGGTGAGCCACCCCCAAGCAGGTACACTCACAGCTGGCATCGAACTCGCCCCGCCACTGGTCAGCCGTCATCCGGTCCTCCACCTCCAGCTCCAGCACCTGCCCAGACACCACCACCCGCACGGCATGCTCCACACCCCGGAAGATGTAGTCTACCTGCAGGCCAGCTGGCTGGTCCATGGCCAGCGTCACTGGAGAGGGGGAGGAGACAGAGACCCTGAGAGGCTGAGAGTCAGGCTCAGGAGCTAGAAAGCCAAAATCCACACTCTGGTTCAATTTACCAGCTGAGGCACCTTAGGAAAGAGACTTCACCTCTCTGTGCTTCAGTTTTCTCTTCCGGAAAGCAGGTATAATAAAATCACTAACCTCACAGAATAATCATGAGGAGTAAACTGGATAATACATATGAAAGCATTTAGAGCTGTGTCCAATACATTATTATGCCTAGTAATTCAGGCTAACAAAATAGAGGATTACCAGTAAACCATGATTAGTACTATTGATTAATTGCTTCATCCTTATCTTTATTTTTATTCATTTAGTCATTCAGCAAACATTCGTGGAGAAAAATCAAGCTGGAAAGGGGGACAGGGATTATCGGGGTAGGTGGGCAGAGATTTTAAACAGGAGTGAGGGCAGGCCTCCCTGAGGGGCCGACATTTGAGCAGAAAACTGAAGACTATCTAGGGAAAGAGACTACAACCAAGAGAACAGTCAATACTATATATTATCATAATACACTTAAATCATTTACAGTGAATGAACAATTGATTTGATTAATTAGTCTGTTTTAAGCATATGTACCTTCTCTTAGCCAAGAGAGCTACGACTCATTGTAAGTTCTACGAGGAGCTGGAGGAAAGGGCCTGGCCTCTACCCTCAGCCAGGATTCTAGAAGGTGGTTCAGCACAGGAACCCCAGGCGGTCTGGGTTCAAACCCAGGTCCAGCCTGTGTACATGGGCAAGTGACTGACTCTCCTCTGCAGCCAGATTCCTTATCTTTAAAGCAGATTCCATCCTGGATGCTGGGGACATGATGACAAACCAGACCACGTCCCTTCTCTCAAGAGGGTGGTAACAGAAATAATTATGTCAAGTGGTAGGGAAAGGGGATACCGAGGGCATGGGAGATGGATGCTCTTTTAGCTCAGGACTCTCTGCGCAGAAACCTGGAGGGAGGAAGGGGGCCCCATGAGTGTCAGAGGAAGAGCATCCAGGTGGAAGAGACAGCCAGCCAAAGGCTGCCAGGTGGGACGTTCCTAGTTTGTTCTAAAGGCAATAAGGAGGTCAGCGTGAGAGGGAGGGCGTGAGTAACGGGCCAGGTGATGTTCAGGCGAGCCTTTACAAGCCCCTAGGAGGATAAGTCTCCTTAGATTGGTGTAAGAATTAAATGAGTTAATCATGTTAAAATTCTTGGAGCAATACTTGAAACGCAGCAAGTGTTCAATACACGCTGGTATCACCATCATCATCGTCGTCACCATTACCATTATTACTTTGTTGTTTCTGAGCCTGAAGGGGCCATAGAGACAAGGCAAGCCCACTCCCTCCCAAGAGTAGCTGGGAAAACTGAGGTTCACTGAGGAAAAAAAAAAAAAGGGCTCTGTCCAGAGTCCCACCCAGGGCTGCTAATCCAAACCACGGGGACCTCTCCACTGCCTGGTCTCCTTCTCTGCTCACGTCTCAACTCCTCACGTCTCAACTCCTCACACTGTCTCTAGGAAGTCCTTCCTGAAGTCTGATATTGGGATATATAAAATTGTGAGGCAGAGGTGTGCCCTGGGGGCTCAGGCATTCAGTCATCGGCTGGGGCATGGACCATCTACAGTCCAAGAGCCAGGCTGGGTGGGAACAACCAAAAATAAATAAAGGAAAGGTGCAGGCAGGAATGAAGGTGAGCAGAGGTAGGTAGGAGGAGAGAGGAGGAAGAAGCATTTTATTTACTTGTTCATCCTGGTTGTTCCCACTGGCCCTGGGATGCAAACTCTGGACCTTGGGATGTATGATGGACTGTGCTCAACTGTTACTCCAGCAGAGCACGCCAAGCTTTTGAGAATCTAATAAGATCTCTGAACCATCCCCAGGTAAATGAGTAAGTCCATAACTTTTTGCAAGTACAGCAGGTCCTCGAATGTCTTTTTGTTCCATGCCATTTTGCTATAAAAATGCTAAAATAAAGAAATCCCAGCTGATCCATGAACAAAACAATGTTATTTGAGGACCTGACCTGGTTTCTTATGTCATTTCATTTACACCTGCAGTTTCCAGGAACCAACATTAAATGAGGATTTTACCATCATTTCAGGGGCTCCCAGAATAGCAGCCTCCCGACTAATCCACAGATTCTCTTTTTCAAAGGCCCAAGGACACCTGCCTGAGCCCCAAATGTCCTGACAGGCACTTCTCTGTCTCTGGATCTGAACTCTTAACTTTATTTAGGCTGAAAGATCTCTAGTACTTTGAAAGGGCTGGTGCAATCTGGGAGCCCCTTCCCCGGAAAAATCCACACACTAGCAATTGAGCTTTTATTTTCTGGCAGTTCTGAGGCTGGGCATAATAATCCTCGACCGATGGGCAAACAAACAGCTACACAATTCAATATATTCTTCCTGCCCTGGCTCTCGACTAGCGCGGGTGCCAGGCAGCGCTGGCCCCGCCCCACTGGGGGCTGCCCTAGACCCCGCCCAGTGATGCCAGGAGCCAATCAGCGGCCGCACCGTCCCAGTTACCAAGGCGTCAGAGGCACTCGCTGCGGAATTCCAGAGGAAGCAGATTTTCCACGCAGCAGCTCTCGGTAGCCAACTCCCCAGACGGAGGAGTAAGCCTGCACACACACTCCATCCCTACTACCAACCAGACCCTGCTCTCCTGTCCCTCTCCCAGATACCCCCCCGCCAGAGAATTTCAATTTTCACCCAGAGATAGCAGTTCCCTCACCAGTGCCGGAGCCATTCTGCATCCAAGTCACCCGATGTCGCTGTCCTCCACCTCAGTCCCCAGATATTAAGCCCCTGAATATTCTGCCCAAATTCAACTGTTCCTTTACAAACCTGCCTCACTCACCTCCAGAAACTTCACTTGCTCTCCCAATCCAGACTTTCTACTGGGAATATTGTGAGCTCTCAACATTAGCGGATGAAATAATCCCCACACCGCCAGCCTGACACTCCTTCCTGAACCCAGGTCTGCATCACTCTTTCCATTCCCCAAAGGCCTCAAGATTCTGACCCCCTTTACCTGCCTCTCCGGAACCCCCTCCCTTTGTATTCCAGCCTAGCCCCCTTCTTCTAGCCTCCTCCCGCTCTCCCCAAGTCCTTATTTCAATCAGGTTTTCCCAGGTGGGGGTGGGAGGCAAGTCGCATTCCCCTTCTTACACCAGCCCCTTCTGTTCTTCCGGTTCCCCTTACCAAAATTCTGCCTGAATTTTGCTGCCCCATATTATTCTACTTGGATTCTGCCCACGTTTTCCCAAGGCTCTACTCCACACACCCCATTTTTAGCCTGTATTCCATCACCTCCGTATTTCACCGGGATTGTTCCCTCTAAAATTCTATGAAAGCCCCGTGCTCCACCCCACCCCCACCTATTTTCCTATTTTCTGGAGGAAGGCCCTCCCTGAAAACGCCCTCCCCTTCTGGGGCTCCCTCCTTCCCCAAACCCCAGTCCTTCTACCTGCATCCTCCGTCCTTGTTCTGTGACCAGGGGCCCATCCTGGTGGCTGGTTTCCTTTCAGTCCCAAGTCTCTCCTAGCTCTTCTCCCCCGGCCCCTTTCTAGGGCTTCCCATAGCGGTGCCTTTCACGCCCCGCCCTCACCAATCCCTGACGTCAGCACCTCAAGCTTGCATGATCTGTGCGAACACCTCAGCACCCCATTCCGGCCTGCACACCAGTTCTCAGGTCTCATGACATCACGGCTTCAGTGCACACACACACGCTCACTCACTCACATTCAGTTTTCCAGCTCTGGCCCCCTCCCTCTCATCTTTCATTAAGGTGACCCTTTCTCATTTCCATTTCCAGTGTTAAATCACTACCCTTGGCTCCCTCTCTTCAATGACACTCCCCAGATATTTCCGATATCAGTCTTCACCCCAGGACAGAGCAGAGGATCCTCTGCGTTGGACTCCCCAAAGACAAACCCACATCACCGTCTCCCATACTAGATACAGATACATTACCACCCCAGGCAGCACCCACCCTCTGCAGCACCCATCCCCACCACATACTGGCCATGAATGACCTTGCTGGATTCACCCATGCTGCACACCACCCACCTAACATACCCAATGCCTGCCCTACATGATCCCTCCTTGCCCCATTCTGAGCTCATCATCCCACCTTGTGGGCAAATTTGAGCTGGATAAAATCCCCTCCCCTTTGCCCTGCACTCTCTCCAGAATACAGACCAGTGTCTTCCATACTGTCCCCCAGAACATATAGACACAGAAACCCTTTAGGACACCCCACGATCCAGAGTTCCAAGTGCATACTGAAGCCCGCCATTACCTGTAGGGTATCCAGACCCCCTCTCCTAGTGTCCCTCAAACTCTTGCTTTTTGCCTTGGATAAGGACCACTCAATCCACTCAACCTCTCAACTCTGCCTATCAACTCCCCCTTAATTCTGCTCTCTAGTAGATACTATAACCATCCTCCCATTTCACAGAGGATAAAACTGAGGCTTGCCTAGGCCTCTGCAGTAAGGGAGGAACATTCAGAGGAACATTCAATCCCTATTCATCACCCAGCTACCCTTCCCTTCGCACCTTCCATTTCCTCCCAAAACTCTCTGCTTCAATTCCCTCCCAGCACTAATACAAATGTAGCCTCACACCTTAAGCATGGCACAGGCTGCAGACTGGAGACTCCTAGCTTCAGATCCCAGCTCCACTTTTTACCCACAATATGATCTTGAGCACCCTTTCTGAGCCTTTCCCATCAGCAAAGTGGGAATAATAATGAGAGATCCCACCTCGCAGGACTGTCATGGGAATTAGTTAATACACAGAAGGTGCTTCAAACAGCACCGGGCACTTAGCCAGCTGTTGTCAACTGTGCGACTAGTTGACAATGAACCAAAAGGCACGAGGACAGGCTGGGTGGGAACAATCAAAAATAAATAAAGGAAAGGTGCAGGCAGGAATGAAGGTGAGCAGAGGTGGGTAGGAGGAGAGAGGAGGAAGAAGCATTTTAATTATTCTTGTATCTTCAGCACCTGGGCCTGGCTCAGATCAGGGGTTGGGGGTACCAGGAAATGGGGGCCTGGGCACTGGAGATACAGCCAAGGGCTTCTCCCCTCAGCTCATTCCTTGTCATCCTCCAGGTCTTAAGTCCAAGGCCCTGCTTCTGCAGGATCCATCACCATGTCCCCAGTACTGCCCAGCAGAGGGTGGGACACAGAGAAGGGTTTAATGATGAAAGCACTCTGGCCCAAACTCAGAACCAGTCTTTTTCTTACAGTGAGGACCACAGACTTTCAGCATGATCCCAGGCACTTGCAGGATCCTGGGAATAGGCCCAAACATATAAATGTGAACTCTCTTTGGGGAGAGGTCAGGAATTGGGGTGGAGGGGGCCCAGGAATCTATGTATCTTGCCAGGTCCCCTAGCTCTACCTAGAACCGAGAATTTCTGCCCATGGCCAGGTCAGTTTTCTCTGCTTATTACATCTTGACCCCATCACCCAACCCCAGGCTCTCCCTGTACAATAACCCTGCCCTGTATTACAGGAACTCCCTGGAGAAATGGTAATAATGGTGACAGAGTAGAAGTAACACCATTTAAAGCACCTATGTACTGTCCTAAGTGTTGAGTTTTATGCTCACATAGAGCCAACAGGCTAATGGGGGAGTGTAAGAAGCCCAGAGGATATAAACACTCATATATGTCAAGTATTGTAATATTAAATAATAATAATAAAACTAGCTGGTTAGGGGTTAGGGAGTGTCAGGTGTTACCGTATCTTTCCAGGTATAATGCGCACCCATGATTTGGGCCCAAACTTTCAGGGAAAAAAATCCTCAGTTTTAATTTGTAATTCAAATTGTTATTTGTTTATATACAGGTACGTGTTTGTTTTTTAATTTTAGCATTTATTTTTGACATGGTACAAGAAATTTTATGGAACACAAAACACAAGAACAGATGCAAGAAATAAAAGAATTTAAAACATTTATCGAGATACAGAATTCGCACTACTCATGTCTAACGCGCATCCTTATTTTTCCCTTCACAAATGTGGGCCAAAAGATGTGCGCATTATACACAGCAAAAGACGGCCTTTTAGCCTGGTGGTCATCAAGGGACTGTCTGGAGCTGACATTTTAAGAGACCTGAAGGTGGTGCGGGAGAAGCCATGTAGATATCTCTGGGGACTTCAACCAGAGGGAGGGGATAGCAAGTGCAAAGATCCTGAGAGGGGCATGTACTTGCTATGTCTGAGGGACAGTAATGCGGCCAGGGTACCTGAAGCAGAGGGAGCAAGAGGAAGCTCAGGAGTCGAGGACAGGTAGGAGGGTGGGGCCTTGTGGGCTCAACTCCTCAACCCCAAAAAGGACTTTCACTGCATAAGGGAGCCACAGCGAGGTTTGAACAAGGAAGCAACATGATCGGACCTTAGTTTTAACAGGGTCCTGGTGACTGCGGTCAAAAGCAGAGGCAGGGAACCCAGGAAGACTCCAGTACAGCAGACCAGATAAGAACATGTGCTGGCTTGGACCAGAGGAGGGTAGCAAGGGAGATGGTGAAACAGATTCTGTATGTGTTTTGAAGGGAAAGTAGATGCGATTTGCAGATGGACAAACCATACACCGGTGTGAGAAAGGAGAGGAATGCACGGTTTTTGTCCTAAACACCTGAAAGGATGGAACTGCCATCAACTGCCAACTTAAGAGATTGATGGGGGAAACTACAAGTTTGGTTTGAGACAAGTCTTTTAAACCTGGATGTCAGCTGGACTTCATGAGTTTCAAGTTCAGGAAAGTGATCCAGACTAAAGATAACATCACAAAAAAGATCATTTGAAGCCAAGAGACTGGGAGAGGCCACTAGGTGAGTGACCTTCCCAGCGAGAAGGGATGAGGTCATTCTACCCAGGAGGAAACTGAGGCACAGAGGGTGAAAGCCACGGTGACGTTCAGCGACAACACACAAACATTCAAATTCAGGCAACCAGCATCAGAGCCCACACTCTACCGCCCTCGTCGGACTGTTAGCACGTTTAAAGAGTAAATAAAGTACATAAAAACGCTTCGTAGGTGGCGGTCCCTACGCACCTCAAGAAAGCCACAAGCTCACCCCTGGGGGCCTCCTTCTCTTCCCCAATACCTGCTCCATCACCTGCCCAGTACCCCGCAGAAGAGCGAATACATAAATCATCGCAGGGAGCTCGGCCCCAACTTCCTGCAATAACCCTCTGCATCAAACCCACCATGAAATCTCAAGGCCACATTACAGGGAAATTTCTATACTTTACTATCTGCTGTCTCCTGCTTTTACACACCCCATTAAAGACCCTCCTGAGAAATACGGAACACGCCGACCCCCAAGTCCGCTTCACGAGCCCTTCACTAAAGCACCTCTCCCTGTTAAAGGGCACCTCCGCCCGATTCCTACACGGTCAGGTCAACAGCCTGTCGCGGCCCCTTCTCCCCGCGGAGCCCCCCTCCCCCAGGGCGGCCATCCGGTCCCGCGCACCGGCTGCTCTCGCCGCCTCTCACCTTCTCCACGAACACCCCACCTCGCGAGCGGTTCAACTGCCAAAGCTCCAGCCCCGCCCCAGGATGCGGCCTCCTCGCTTTGGATTGGTCCTGGTTTACTCGCAGCCGAGTTTCCATTAGTCAAAACAGGCGCTCGTCACTTTGTCCCACCCCCAGAGAAAAAGCCCACCCTCCAAAGCCTGCAATTGGTTAACTCAGACGAGCTCTTCCAAAGTGGGTCGGGTCATCGATCTTCGCCCCAATCGCTACTGGCTAATCACTGCTGCCAGTCATACAAAGAGGGTTGTTCTCTGAGAGGGGAGGAATCCCGGAAGTAGCCCTTTGACTCCACCCATCGCCCCCTGGGGCGAGTAGGCCACACCCATGGGGTAGGGCGTGGGGGTGGTGGGAGAGCGTCGTATACGCATGCGTTCTGGAAGGTCCTGGCCGCAGATCCGGAAGCTGCGTGAATATTCCTGGTATAAATAAGGGTTGTGATTTATCATTGCTCATTGCGTTCCAAGCCTTCATGAAATGCCTTGCAATCCTTGATTTATGTAACGTTGACAGCAACCGAGTCATATAAGCACCGTTAGGTTCCTCGTTTTGCCAGTAAGGAAACAAGCTCAGAGAAGTACAGTTACTGGCTCAAGATCACACAGCTCGAGAACGACCCCCTATTTTGAGCCAATGAGTCATCGGCAGGGCGGATACAGTTTATAAAATTTGGTGGGGGTGTAAGGGAGGGGAGCGTTCTTTAAGAAAATAAATACAAGCTGTGGTCACACAACCCTGAACGCTCCCATTCACATCTGACCATCTCGCCCCACCTTGGAGCTTTTAAACAGGGTCAGACCGGGTTAATACGCGGATGGAAAAGGAATACACAATCACAAGCACAAAATTTACTTCGAATATGAAATAATGACAAACTAGATATTTTAAAGAGCTGACAAATACCACAACCAAAATCCCAAAAGATAACGTAATGTTATTAAGTTATTGCCTGACACACCTCTGTGATGTTTCCTACTTTTTTGGCTGCCTGGACTTATTTCATAATAGCCTAGTCTACAGAGAAAAAAGAAAAGTAAATGATCTTCCTCTAGCTTGCTTGATGGAGCTTCTTTTTTCTTAGTCATTATAATTTAGAAAATGTTTCATTTTCCCACGACAGTATTGTTGATATCCTCTAAGTTTTTGGAAATTTGTGAAAACTTTCATGCCGTTTAACTAACTTGTGTTGGTTATATATTGCGGAAAATGTTTCCACAGACTAGCTTCTGGCTCAGTCCTTTCCATTCTTGACTCACCTCCACTACTTTACACAGATCTTCAGGAAAAGGCCACTAATGGGACACATTCAGGCTACAATATACTGTGTCCTTGAGCCTAGTGAGTAGGGACCTTAGACAATGCCATGCCTGCGATGGCATCAGTAAACGATGCAGAAGCCATTCCTCCACCAGGACACCTGCTTTTGTTATTTAAGTATATTCAAAAGTGTCTATAAACCACACAAAAGTAGCCCATGAAACCTAACCTCAATTCACCTTCCCCTCAACTAGATCCCATAAATATCTGAGGCTACTCAAAAGAAAAATGTAAAGAGAAATGTAATCAAAAGGAAATAGAACTGGAAAAAGACAGATTTTAGTTAATGGCAAAATTTTTTTTAAGGCAAGGTACAGGCAGGAATGGAGGCAGGAAGGCAGAAAGAAAGGAGGAAGAAATATCCATTAATTTTATATTGATGCTCACTGTCTGCAGAAACTAGAGCCAGACCCTGCCCTGAAACATAGTGTCCAGTCCTGACCTGCCATCAGCTGGTTGTGGGGCCTCCTCTCCTTCTCTGTCTGAGTTCCCCACCTATAAACTGGGTGTTGTAAAAGACTAACATTTAGGGTTCTTCAGGCCAGATATAAAATTCACAGCAGAATCTAGTTAAGAACGTGGACTTTGGCAGACCTGTGTGGCTCAGGTGGCTGAGATGGCTAAGGCACAGACCACGTAAAATACAAAAACTTGACAAGACCTGGGGCCAGAAAGGGAACAAAAAAAAAAAAAAGAAAGAAAGAAAGAAAAAGAAAAGAAAGAAGCAGAAGGAGATGGAGAAAGGGGGAGTGAGGAGAAAATAAAAGAAGAAAAGAACTTGGGTGTTGAGAATCCCAAGGCTTCTCTTATCAGCTGCAGGGCCCTCCCACAAGTCATGACTCTTCTGTGAGTTTCACTTCATTTGTAGAGAGTTCCATTCATTCACCAAGTCTTTTTTTTTTTTTTTTTTTTTTTTTTTAAGGAAAGGTGCAGGCAGGAAAGAAAGCAAATAAAATTAACTGCTACTTATGAAACAGTTTTATGTTCCAGGCACAATTTTTCAGTGCTGGAGGTTAGGTCATTCAGTGAACAAATAGAAGTCCAGGCCTTGGTGAAAGAGAAAGAATAATTTAGAAATAAATAACTGTCAGATGCTGAACCATGCTATGCAGAAAATAAAGCAGGGTAAGGGGAGATAGATGATCAGGGCAGATAACTGAGAGCAAGACCTGAAGAAGTCGGCCTGGTGGGTGCAAGGGTAGAGGAAACAGCAGCGCCCAGAGGGCAGAGGGTGTGCCTGAGGCATGTGCAGAACTGCAAGGAGCACTGAGTGAATGAAATGTGGTAGGAGATGTATGGGAGGAACCAGAAATCCAGTCCTGGACAGTCTTGTAGGACATGTTGAGGTTTTTGGCTTTTACTCTGAGAGAGACGAATGGGCTGATCCTACATACTTTGAATAGGACAGTACCCTTTCCCCCCCATATTTTCTGACTGTCCTGTCATTTTAATATAAATGCCAATTTTGTCCTGTTTTTAATAAACCAGAGCCATCATTAACATGGGACAAAAGGGGCGGTTGAGTTGCCCCAGGCCCAGTCTGAGGGACCCAAAAGCATCTGCCCCTTTTTCCCCACATTAGAGATGGCCCTTGCTGGTGCTGACTGCGGTGGGCCATGACCACTGCTGCTGCTCCCGCCCACAGTGAGGAAACAGGAGCCTCAGGAAGAGGATCCCTGCCTCCCACCTCACACCGTGCCTGTTTCTTCAAACGGAGCAGAAGGCCACTGTGTGGTCAAGTCACAGGTAAGTACTATGGGGATTATCTCTGGCATTGTGGGGATTATTGGGCATTTCTGGCACCAGATGATTAAAGCAGCAGGTGTTTTAGGCAGAGCATTTAGAGTGAGGCTTATAGGGACACAAAATTTGATTTTCAAGGAAGCTGCCAAAATTCCTTGCATCAGCCCTGGCCATTTGTATGAAGTCTTACCGGACCTCACGTTGTTCCTATGCCATCACCAATGGGCATCATGTAGTCCTTACTTGTTACTGGCTGGCTGCTCTGCTCCTGCTCGGATTGCTCTGCCTCCTCCCTGCCTTTGTCGCCAGCGCATGCCTGTTCTGCTTTTGCCCTCCCAGTATCTGGTTTTTATCTCAAGAAAATATGGTCAGCCTAGAGATGAATCCCTTAGAAGGAGAAAGGCAACCGGGACATAATTTCACTCATGTCTACGGTGATCATGCTGGTGGCTGTGTCAAGAATAGGCTGATAGAAAGAATTCAAATGGGGCACTCCCTGGTGGAGTAGCAGTTTTGTCTGCTGCCTTCAACCAGCGCAGTCCACATACATCCCAAGGATCCCAGTTTGTGTCCCAGGGCCAGGAGAACAACCAGTGTGAACAACTAAATAAAATAAAGTACTTCCTCCTCTCTCTCTTCCTGCCTGTACCTTTCTTTAAAACAAAAATTCAAATGAGGGGACACCCTTGTGACTCAAGCGACTGAAACACTGGTGTACGGGCCACATACTGCCCAAAGACCCTGGTTTGAGACTCAGGCCTAGGTTAAATAAAGCAAACAAAAAGAACAACTAAATAATAATGATTTGTCTTCCTTTTCTTCCTTCCTTAAGTGCTTCTTCTTCCTCTTCCTTTGTTCCTTTCTTTAAAATTAAAAAAAAAAAAAAAAAAAAACAACTCAAATAAAGGCAGGCTCTGGTGGCTCAGGTGCTAAGCTGGCGGCTGGGTTGTGGACCATGTAAAGCCCAAGGACCCAGGCTCACAACCCAGGGTCAGAAGAAACACCCCAAAATAAGTAGCAAATATGAATTGAATAAATAAATAATAAAATAATTCAGATGACATTAAATGGTGCAAAATGTGGAAAACATCTTGGTGTTTCCTCAAGCAGTTAAAAATAGGGGCGCACCTTTTTGACTCGAGCAGTGAAGGTGCAGTCTGTGTAAAACCCAGGGTCAAATTGAAAAAAAGGTAAACAGAATTATCATATGATCCACTTCTAGATATATACCCAAGAGAATTGAAAACTGATGTTCAAGCAATTACTTGTAGATGAGTTTTCATAACACCACCATTTGCAGTAGCCAGATGGTGGCAACAGCGTAAATGTCTCTCAACAGATAAATGGAAGGTGTGCCCTGGTGGCCTAGCATATTAGGCCACCAGACATAGTCCACATACATCCCAAGGACCCAGGTGAAGGACCCAGGATCAGGGGGAACAACCAAGATGAACAATTAAATAAAATAAATGCTTCTTCCTTCTCTCTCTTCCTGGCTGCCTGCCTACTTGCCTTCATTTCTGCCTTCACCTTTCCTTAAAAATAATAGGCGAATGAACAAATAAATGTGGACTAGCCATGCAATGGAATATTATTCACCCATCAAAAGGATTGAGGTTCTGATTCATGCTATATCATGGGTGAACCTTAAAAACACAATGCCAAGTGAATAAAGTCAACACAAAAGATTACAGAGTATGTGATACCATTCATATGAGATGTCCAGAGTAGGCAAATCCACAGAGACAGAAAACATATTAGTGGTGCCAGGGGCTGGGGGTGGGAGAAGTGGGGAGTAGCACTGTTTCATGGGTGTGGGGTCTCCTTTGGGGATGATGAAATACTTACTTTGGAAGTCGATAAAGATGATGTTTTTCACAACATTGTGAATATACTCTGACTTGTACATGCTTCTGACTTGTGCCCTTTAAAACTTTTGTCAAGCAAAGAATTCAAAAAGAATTAGAAGGAGAAATGATGGCATCTTTTATGAGGACGGTAGCCATGGAGGTGGTGAGATATGGTTAACATCTGCATAGATTCTGAAGGTAGAGCCAACAGAACTTGCTGATGGATGGAGTGTTGGGAGGGAGGGAAAGAGAGGAGTCAAAAATGATTGCAAGGTTTTTGATTTGAGAAGCCGCCAAGATGAAGTTGCCCTTTTCTGAGATTAGATGAATAGCAATGGGGGTGAGCAAAGGGAAGAATGAGTCTCAAGAGTTTGGTTTTAGCCACATTGAATAGACTTCCAAGTGGAAATATGAAGAGGATAGGTGAATATATGAGTCTGAATTCAGGAGTGAGATTCAACCTAGAGATAGATGTACATCTGGGAGACCATCATCAAAGGAGTGAGTGGAGGGAGACTAGAAAAGGCAACCAATGACTGAACCCCAAGACCTCCTGATATTTGAGGATCCCCAAGATGAGGAAGAAACAGCAGAGGAGACTGAGAAGCAGCAACAGCTGAGATAAGAGGGAAGACATTCGCGTAAGTGTCTTAGAAATCAAGGAAAGAAAAGGAACCAAGGAGGAGAATATACTTCCAGTGAGAATGCCCAAGAATATGAGCTGGTCATTGGACGACTGGATGGAGTCTCATGGACGTCACTGGCAAACTCTTGCATTGAATCGACCAATCAGTGGAGCCAAATCCTGACTGGAGTGGTTTCGGAAGGGAATAGGAAACATTAATGCAGATCAGCTTTTTTTAATGAGGGTGTTATGGCAATAAGCAGCAGAACATGGAAGCTGTAACAACAAAGTTAATAAAGCATGTTCGTATTACAGCATGTGGTTGTGCCAATGAGAATGATCCAGAAGAGAGAGGAGATTTGAGGATGCAACAGAGAGCAGGGGAATTGCTTGATTTACATTCTAGAGTAGGCGGGAGAGGCTGGATGTGGTGCACTTGTGAAGAAGTGGTTCCATCAGTACCAAAGGCAGGGAGTAGGGCCGCTGTGTCAGGGAGGAGGCCAAAATCCTGGGAACCTAAAGAGGTTCCCTTCTGATGACGACTCTCTCTGCGAGACAGGACTGGGGTGCACCCTTATGGCTCTGGTAGCTGAGATGGCTGAAGTGTGGACCATGTAAAGTCCAAGGATGCGGGTTCACTGCCTGGGTGTGTAGGGGGACCAAAATAAACAACTAAATGAAAATGCTTCTTCCTCCCTTCCCTTCCTCCTTCCTTCCTCTCTTAAAAAAAAAAATCCTTATAAGTACATTGATTTGGGAAAGGGAGGGCCTGTGAAAAGGATAGTGAACACCCATTCCTTTATAAATGGGGAAAAGAGGCCCTGGTCAGTCCTTCCAGGTTTCATATACTCTAGCGTGATGAGTTGTTTTTTTTAAATATGAGGTGTTATTATTATTATGCTTGTATAATGTCCTGAGAGGCTAAACCCATTATCAAATTGCTGGAACAATCCTCAAACATTCCCCGAGCCTGTCTGTGTCGTCCTGTCTGATGACTGCAACTGGAGAAGTCAGAGCATTCATTAAACTCCAAAGGCTTTTCCTACATCTGCTGGATTTGAATCGCAGCTCTGATTCTTAGAGTCAGTTCCCTCCTGTGTCAGTTTCTCTGCTGTAAAATGGGGATATTTAGAATAGCATGGTCCTCAGAGTGTTTTGGGGAAGAATGAATGAGTGCCTATGTGTAAGGTGTTTAGCCGGGCGCCTACTATATAATTAACACATAATGAACAGGGATGGCTATCACTCAAGCGATCCTCTTCACGGTCTAAGAAGGAGGTGTTATTAGGATCCCTTTTGGACACGTGTGTGTGTGTGTCAGAATTCCATGTAGAAAGGGAGAGTATAAACCAGTCCAGAGAAACTAAACTCATCGACATAAGAAAGCACAGAAAGCGACAGAGTCACATTCATTAGATTGGCAACAATTAGACAGTTTAAGAACACCAAGTTCTGGAGAAGCATGTGGAAGAGCAGGTCATTTGGCAGGGATGGAAGGAGTATTAATAGGTGCATCCTTTCTGGAGAGAAATCTGGCAATACTTGGAGAAATGAAATGTGAGGCAACCCAGTTCCCCTCTTCTCCAACAGCCCCACAAATGAGGTCTGTATGAGGATGAGTGGTGTCGATAGCAAAGGGTTGGAAAGAATTTGATGTCCATTATCAGGGCTGGAATAAGGACTATATGACAGAGTACCAACAGCAGAATAAAAGGGAGAAGCTGGTGCACCCTGGTGGAGCAGCATTTAGGTCAGTTGCCTCTGAAGGAGCACCGGCCATATAACCCTGGTTTAGAGTCCCAGTTCTGGGCGTAGAGGGGGAAAACGATCAATACGAAACAAGTAAGTAAAAATAAAACAAAATGCTTCTTCCTCCTCTGTCTTCCTGCCTGCCTGTTCCCTTTCATTCCTGCCCGCACCTTTCCTTTAATAAAAGAAAAGAGAGGGAGAATTGATAGTCAAAAATTAAGCACTATAGAACGAGTGCCTATAGGGGGGCAGATGAATGGGAAATTACTAAAATTAAATCCAGTTGGTGTGTCCTAGTGGCTCAGGTGTTAAATCCATGCCTGGGGAAAAGTCCAGGTACAGCCCAAGGACCCAGTGTCACAGCCGGGATGGGGTGGGTGGGTGGGGGAAGCAGCTAAAACAAAAGATTAACAACCAACTAAATCAAAACGTTTCTTCCTCCTCTCTCTCCCTGCCTCCCCTTCTTCATTCCTGCTTGTCTTCCTTCCTCTTTAATAAAAAATATTAAATCCAGCCAAAGATAATTGCATTGAATCAGCTCAAGTTATCGTGCTTGTGGTTGGTTGTTTGTTTTCAAGGACAGGTGCGGCAGGAATGATGGCGAGCAGGCAGCCAGGCAGGAAGAAGCAGTTTATCTGTTTTATTTATTTGTTCATCTTGGTTGTCTCCCCCCTCCCCACCCCGCCCCGGTCCTGGGAGGAGAACCTGGGCCCTTGGGATGAGTGTGGACTGCGTCAGCCACAAGCAGTGGACCTAACAGCTAAACCACCAGACTGTAGGCACCGTGGCTCTGAGTTAAAGATGCATCAAGATGTCCTGGGAGGGGGTTGATTATGCGGGTGGGAGGTGTGCCTTGGAGAAAGGTGACTGAAAGGAGAGAGCAAATGAGAAAAAGAGGTAATGTGGGAACCTTGTCAAGAGGGTGACTCCTGCATCAGGCATTCAGGGTTCCAGTTCCAGCTCTGCTACAAGGGACATAGCTCCCTGAGCCTTAGTCTCCCCATCCATTATTTTTGTGAAGCCATGCCCCATGGGGAAATGCACAGAACACTCAACAAGCCTAAGACAAGAAATCTATATTGTTCCCCAGCATTCTTGCATTTTGACTTCTCTTGGATATGGCACAGCACTTGATCTAACTTTGTCTCTTAAAAGGAAGACTCTGGCTGCAGATCAGAAGGATGGGAAAGGGTGGAAGTGCAGAGCCCAGGAAAGACTGCCCGGGGAGACTGCAGGTGGGAGCTGAGGGGGCCTGGACCTGGGTAGCCTTGCCTTGATGGAGGTGGGAAGATGGGGCCAGACTTGGAATCTAAAGGTGTTGCAGGAAAGGTTGGCTGATGGATTGGACGTGGGTGTAAGGGAGAGGGGGAGTCAAGGGCAAATGCAAGGCTTTTGGCTTGAGCCACCGAGAGAGTTTGGAATTTGTCCCAGAGGCAGTAGAAAGTCAGAGGAAGATGTTGAGGCTGAAGCTGGGGGGAAGGGACACGATCAGATGCCACAGTCACCAAGGAGGCAGCTCGGATAGGGAGCACAGGCCTGAAAGACACGAGACAGGATGGATTTTAACTCCTAAAGATAAAGCAGTTGTCTGACATTCGGCTTCCCCATTCTACAAAGAGGCTTTTAGGAATAAGACTCCTCATGCTCTTTCAGATTTTCAGATGAAAATATCCCCCAGATGAGATAAGCACACAATTATTATACAAGGGAAACACCTCTCTTCAGCATCCTTCCCAGAGTCCATTTTTGTCCCCACTGGACTGGACAGAGAATCTCCCTGGTCTGGGAGCCTAGGCGATAACACCCTAGGACAATATTTGTTGAATATATTCTGTGCTAAGAGCTGTCCTTATTCTGTGAGAGCTGAGACCATGCTCTGCTACAGAAGCCTTGAGGATTGGGTGTTTTATCATCACCCCTATTTATAAATGGGGAAACGGAGGCTCTGGAGAGGTAAAATGTTTGTCTCATGTCACATGGGAGAATCAGGACTCCAGCCATGTCTCCTTGCCTATGCTGTTGTTTATCAAGCCCAAGACTGTCTTCTTCACACACAGACAGAAGCATCTGGGGATAAAACCTAAGTCAACTCCTGTCTTCCTGCTCACAACCCTCTAAGTCTTCCACCTCACTTAGAGCCAAAGCTAAGTCTTGACCCCGTGGCCATCAAGGCCCCACAGGTTTGCACTTTATCTGACTCTTGGGTCTCATCCCTCCCACTCTCCCCTCACCCCACTTCTCTGGCTTCCATGGTCTCTTCAGCCTCCTGCCTCAGGGCCTTTGCACATGCTCTTCCCAGTGCCTCACAAAGCCCCACCTCCTCACCTCCTTCAGGTCTCTGCTTAAATGATATGATCCCGCTCCTGGTCCACTCTATTTAAAACTCCAGTCACACCTGCCCCCTCACCTCCATCCCTCATTCCCTTTCCCTGAGGTATTTGTCTCCACAACACTTACCATCATTTCACAGTGTATATTTTCCCTCTTTTGCTTGTTTATTATCTGCCTCCCTAGAATGTGAGCTCATGAGTCATGAGTATGTGTCTGTTTTCTTCCCTGATGTACCCCCTAGTGCCTAGGACAATGCCCAACACGTAGTAAGTGCTCAATACCTATTTTGCCAAATGGATGTTTATTTCTGCTATAGATGGTATGTGATACACTGCTAACTGCTTTATGTGTTGGCTTCTGGCTACTTCCCTCATCTCTCCTGCCCCACAGGGTCAGGGGAAAGGACCCCTCCTCTGTGGAATGTGTTCTGGCTCCACCCCCAGTCTGACTCCTTCCTTATCATCATCCCTTTGATGTACATGTCACACCCTTGCTTAAAATCCTCCAGAACTGGAGAACCCTGGTGGAGTCATGGTTTAGTTAGCTGCCTTTGGCCAGCACAGTCCACATACATCTCAGGGATCCTGGTTCGTGTCCTGGGACCGGTGGGAGAAGCTGGAACAAGCAGCTAAATAGAATAAATAGGTTGCTTCTTTCTTTCTCTTCCTGCCTGCCCCTTTCCTTAAAAAAAAAAAAGGTCCTCCAGGATTTCACCTCACGACTGCCATGCTGTGGGTCGTAAGTGGTTAGTGGACTGTGAAATCACGCAGCAGTTTTCAATAGAACAAATAGATCAGAGTGTGCACCCCGTGTAGGCAGAGGACAGTCTAAGGTGTAGGTGAAGTATGATTTCATTCGACTTTGATTTTAGTGTAATATGCATTGAATCATGATGTAAACCTGTTTCTGGATTTGGGTCCCCAAAGTTTGCCAAACTCTGCACTGCACAAGCCTGCCTGTTTTTAATCCCCGGTTGGATGATAGTCATGTCAGTTCAGAGTTCTCTTTGCTGGGGACCATGTCACAGGGCTTTATCTGCTTTGCCATCCTTCAGCAGGGTTGCAATCCCACTTATCAGACGGTGAGACAGACTCAGAATGGAGAAAGTCCAGGCCTGAGGTCGCTGGGCTGGGAAGGAGGACAAGCCTGGAGCCCACATCTACTTCACTCCTGAGCCTGCCCCCTCGCCGCCCGCTTGCCCTCCTCTCCACTCACCTGGAGCCCTCAGGTGTGCTGCTGTCCTCAGAGCCCCAGGTACCAGCTGACTCAGGGACCCTCCAACACCCCAGCCAGCAGTACTGTTTCAGCCCCCATTTTCTAGACTAGAAAACTAAGATTAGAAAACACTACAAAGGCACACCCTGGTGGCCTAGTGGTTTAGTTCACCAGTGCAGTCTATCTACATCCCAAAGACCTGATTTGTGTCCTGGGGCCATGGACCACAGCCAAGATGAACAACTGAATAAAAAATAAATAAAGTGCTTCTTCCTCCTCTCTCTTTCTGCCTGCCCACTCATCCTCATTTCTGCCTGCACCTTTCCTTAAAATAAATGAATAAATGCTCCTTCCTCTATCTTCCTGCCTACTTGCCTACTCATCTTCATTCTGGCCTGTACCTTTCCTTTATTGAAAAACAGAAAAAAAAAGAAAGAATGAATGAATGAATGAAACATCACCAGGAATCTCCTCCAAACTCACCTTTTTGAGAGGCAGGAGAGAGAAATGTTTATGGACATGCCTTTGACTATCTGGGATCAAATTCCACGCTTCAAAATTCTGTTGCTGTGTGATCCGAGGCAAGATCTGTGAGCCTCAGTTTCCCTTCTTGCAAAATGGGAACTGCAGTAGAACCTACTCATTGGACCATGTTTAAGACTGGAGCAGGAAGAAAATACAGGTTGAGGGCTGTCCTGGCCTCAGTGTGACCGGGGGCACTTACATGCCTGACTCCAGCCCCTGCCCACTCCAGCAGCCACTCTCCTGAAGGCTCTGGGATGGGGGTCCTGGGATGGTATGGATGATACAGGGGTGCAGCAACCCCCTCCACTGGCCTCTGATTGGGGCCCTGCAATCCCCCAGGATTTGGTGCTTGGAAAGCTGACGTTGGGTTGCTATGGCAATGGGTTTGGGGCGGTTGCCATAGCAGCAGAACTAGCCTGGGTTTAAAAATATCTAGGAGGAGGTTTGTGTTTGTGTGTGAGTGTGAGTGCGTGACCAACCGTGCTGTTGTGTGTGTCCAAACGGGAGGACTGGGGGTGGGGGTGGAGCTAGGGTTGCAAGCACGACTGGGGGGTGGGGGTGGAGCAGCACCCAGGACTTGGTGTGGCGTGTGTCTCCCTGAGTGACCTGTGAAGTCCCATGCATGATGTGCATCAGACTATGACTATGTGGGCTGTGTGTCTAAATGTGTGGTTGCCCAATTCCTATGGAAGACACAGTTAAGTCTGTTTATCAGTCGATAAGTGTCCTGAACACGTAACAGATTTCTAACTTATGCAACACAGGCCATGTGTGTCTTAAAGCTTTGACCACAAGCCAAGTGACAGAGCCACATGTGGAGTTGTCTTAGCTCTGAATCTTCGCACCTGGGACACACTCAGATCTTGGATGTGCGTCCCTGTGTGTCAGAGCCTGTGGTGTGACTTTGAGTCCACATGACCGAATGTGCATTATGGGTAAGTGTGTGTATGTGTGCTCCCCTGTCCCTTGTGAGTCTTCTTCATGCATCACAGTGTGCCTTGTGGGACAGTTGAGTCCGTGCACCTGGGTGTTTGCAGGAGAGTGTGACTGTGTGTGTGTGTGTGTGTGTGTATGTGTGCGCGCGCGCGTGTGAGACAGGAGGTCTTCACACTCAACTCCATGGATGTTGGGATCTGTACCTGCATGGTTTGAATGTGTCCAATTCAGAGGGTCTAAGGTGTGGATCTCAGTATGACCCCAGTATCTCCCTGCATCCCTCTCGCCTCTTCCTTGTCTCCATGGCAACCAGCTCCTCAGCTCCCTCCAGAAAGATGGAGGGGGAGGATCCAGGCTGCAGTGGACCACAACCCCCTCCCATCCCCCTTGGCTCTGGGGACAATGAAGGGGGGAGGGGACAGATGGGCAGCCACCCCATCCACCCCAGGCCATCTGCTACCCTCCCTGTCCCGGGGACCTGAGAGCATGGCAAGAGAGGAGCACGAATGAGATGGAGCAGAGGGAGGGGTCCCCAGCTGCTGCAATTACCCCCATCCAGGGCCCCTGCCTCCTGATCCTGATCTTGCCTCTGGCTGACCTAGGAAGGAAAGAATCCTTGGAGATCAGGAATCCAGGGAGAACATAACTCATGTATCAGAGAGCATTGAATATTAGCAATGATTCATTCCCAGGAAGGGCTTCCTATTCCCAATGACTTTGAGCTTGGAAATTAAGTGTTTCCTTCATTCAAATCTGAGTTTTCCCCATGTCTGCCTGTGTGCCCCTTGGACAGCCACTTTCACACTTCAGGACCTCTACTCCGGCATCTGAAAATCAGTTTTTCTTAATGACAAGAGGAGTCACGCTCTACAAGGATCAAGACCGTTTTTTCCCTGCTGCGTTCCAGCGTCTATAAGCTAGTCTATAAGTGCTGTTGATGTGACTGATCATCAGCTGTGTCCTCGACTCAGGGATACATGCTTTCACTCGGGGACCTAGAGAACTCGATCCCTGGAGTCCTAGCGATGGGGCTGAGTGATTCTTCCAGGGGAGGATGAAAGAGCTGAAGGGGAACTACCCAACTGTCAAGGTTGGGAGACACTGTAAAGAGTGATTTCTTATCTCTAAAAGTGATGTCAACTCAGTTTCCTGGCCTGTAAAATGGGGGATAATGAAATTATCTCATAGAGTGGGTTGCTATGGGGATTAAACGCGATAGGGTCTGTGAAGCTCTTATTTCGAACCGACCCGGTACATAGTAAGTGCTCAATAAACGTTCATTTCAGGTAAGGAGCGGGGAAGGATGAGCTCAGTGTCCTTTTGGTAGTGAGGGGAGCCAGGAGACGCTCAGCCGTGGGACGGGGCGTGTGCAGCACGGAGGGGCGTGGTCCTGGCTTCAAGGGCAGACCAATGGGGGCGCCGAAGGGCGTGGCCCTGACCGGCATGGGCGTGACCTTGCGCGGGTAGGAGGGTCCAGGCCGCTGTGGGAGCCTCCGGGAAGAAGATGCTCGGGCCAGCAGCCACCGCCAGCCCTGCCGCCTCTGCCTCCTGCGCCCGCCGTCCCCCGGGTCCCCACTAGAGGCCACCTCCGCCTCCCACGTCCGACCCTGCTCCTCCGGCCCCCCACCCCAAGCAGGGTCTGGGGGGCTCGGCCCGCCACCCGGGAGCGCAAAGAAAAGAGGGTTCCTGTCCGCCCAGTGGCGCGGCCAGTCACTGGCCTCTGTGATCTTGAGAGAGCCCCCACCCCTCAGTTCTCCCCCGGTCCAGTCGAAGACCCCCCGCTTTGGCCCTCCACACTGCTCACATCCGCTCTCCAGGCTCTGTCAGCACCCCCAGAACTCGCTCCCTCCCTCCT
>RJWH01008392.1:0-30922 GCA_004363575.1 Solenodon paradoxus
TTTCCAGGAACATTTGTGGCCAACTTACATTTTCTAATTTTTCATTTTCTCTGTGTCAGTCTCTCTCTAGATGGCACATTGCATGGATGGTAGAGGCAGGGGCTTTAGGCTGTTTGGTTCCCCACTGAAGCCCCCGCACCAACACCTGTACCAACACCTGTACCTCACACATTGTTGGCACTCGAGGAAAATGTGTGAAATGAATGAATGTGCTGATGTCAGGGCCACACCACAGCAGAGTGCAATTTCGATAACACTGCAAAATGGTGCTAGTTACACTGCCATGCTTCTCGGCCATTCCTGAGGGAGTGGCACGGTGCGTGGGAAAAAGCCATTAAACTGGCCGGTGTGAGATCTTTAACTCAGCACAGAGAACAATTCTTATAAACGTGATTTCCCTGCCATGGTCACTCTGGAGGAAGGGCTTCATTGACTGAGGTTCAAACTATTCAGTCACATATAAAATGAGAGAATGTACCCTGTCTGGGCACACAGAGGGCTCCGTCAGCGCTGCTTATCAGCAGACGGGATCTAAACTGCAGGAGGAATTGATGCTTCCTAAGCAACTAGGTCAATAACAACCATAACAGAAACTGGGGCTTCCCCGGCTAGTGACTAATAATAGCACATTTCACACTCATCGAGTGTGTGACCATGAGCAACTTACTCTCTGAGCCTCAGAATCCTTGTGTGTAAAAGTGGGAACCGTAAGGATGCCTAGAGCAAATGGCTGCTGTGAAGGAGTTACTAATGTGATTGGAACAATGCATGGTACACAATAAGCAGGGTGTAGGTACCACTAATTATTTGTATTGTTATTTCTAGCTGCTGAGTGTCTCCAGGAGAGGATCCATGTCCCCTTCTCCCATGCCCAGAACAAGATATGTGAGCACTAAATCAGGAGGAGGAGGAGAAAGAGAAGGAGAAAGGGAAGTGACATTACTTAATTTATCTGTCTTCCATAGGAATTGTAAGCTCCATGAAGGCAGCTGGTATGATGGCAGTCTAGAGCCCTAGATACACTGAGAACGAAACCTACACACAGCAGATGCTCAATTCAATCTCATGTGTGACTTTCACCCAGGGCTGAGAGAACTCTCCTGCTATGTTAGGATTCAAATATTCTTAAACTGGAGTCAGTCATGCTCCTTTCTCCTGTGGAAAAGACAAAAGATTTAGAGATTTCAGTCCCTGTTATCCCTTGGGAAAACCACAGCTTTGTAGACTCAGAGCCAAGAAATTACTTCTAAGCTATTCATAAGTAAATCAGTAATCAAAACAGGTAGTTACAGATGGCGATCATTGTTACCAAAGAAATAAGCTGGATGATGATGAAGTGTGTATGCGGGTGGCCAGGGGAGAGGTGGGAGCCTTGAGGACTTTATATGAATGAATAATCAGACCTCCCGGAGCCGGTGGCAGTTGAACTGAGACCTGGAAAATGAAAAGGAAACTGATTAACAAAGATCTGAGAAAATAACATTCTAGACAGAGAGATGAGTGAGCATCAGACCTCAGAGCAGCCACGGGCTTGGGGTCTCTTGGTATGAATGAAGTCAGTGCGCCTGCTTGGGTAGGTAGAGGGTGAGGTGGAAGAGGCACGTGTGACCCCGGTAAGCAAGTGCGAGGGAAGCCATTGAAGAAGATTCTCAGCCTGCTGAGTCCTTTTTCTAAAACAACCTGTCAAAGCATATTGCTCAATTATCCACACACCATTGGAAACGAGGAAAGTTTAGACCTATATTCTCCCGTTGTGGTTCTGGACATTTCTGAAGAGCAAAGTGCCTCTATCTGGCGCTTCACCAATTCCAACTTGGGACTAGTCTACCCAGGGGCTGGGCTAAGAGTTGGTGGTTTGCTGTATTCCCTCCTGACACCTATTCAATGAAGCCGAGTTCATCTCTTTCGAAGAAAGATTCTCTGGCAAGTTAGAAACCAGCCGTGACTGTGCAGCTCCCAGACCAGGCTTACCTATTCATTAAAACAGTCTCCTGAGGATTCCTACTTGCCTTTACTTTGTTCGCCCTCTTCCTAGTGAGATGTAATGGAAGTTGATTTTTTTCCTTCATTGAAATATAATTGACATACAACATCAGCTTAGTTTCAGGGATTCCAAATGATGTGATATTTGTACACATTGTGAAATGATCGTCTCCATGAGGTCATTTACTGGCTTTTTTAAAGGAAAGGTGCAGGCTGGAATAAAGGTGAGGAGGCAGGCAGGTAGGAACGGAGAGGAGGAAGAAACATTTTATTTGATTGAGTTGTTTCTCCTGGTTGTTCCCCCTGGTCCTGGGATGGAACCTCGGTCCTTGGGATGAACGTGAACTGCGCTTGAGCAGAGGCTGTGGACCCAGTGACTACTCTAGCAGGAAGCGCATCGGTTTGTCATCTTTTTTAGCCACGTTCGAGCCTGCAATATAGTAGAGTTGATGTGATGTTACACAATGCAACTCCTTGGCTCCCTTATTTTATACCTGTCAGACTGTACCTCATGATTCCTTTCACCTTTTACCCACTCCCAGTCCTCCAGCCAACTCTCCTTTCTGCCTCTAAGTTTACTTTTGTTTGTTTTGGAAGACAGTTTTATTAAAAAAAAGATAAATAGGGCTTTTTGAGGAAGAAGATGAAATATGTCAATTAAAAAATTGAATCAAAAGCCTGACCTCTGCCCAATTCATCTGAATTTCCAGGTGACGACTGAGATATCTGTGATGAGATACTTGTGCTCACATCCTACACTGCAGATGCGAGGTGAACCCCAAAATATACTAAGCATGGGGATAAATCTTGTGTACCCTCTCCACCCCCCAAAATCCTATTCAAATTCAGGCTCCAAGTCTTGCTCCTTGAATCTGGCTAGAAGACAGTCCCAGTGTGTTTCCTGCCTTATCCCTGTGCTGTTGTTCTAACCTCCAAGAATTTCCTTATTCTACAAGGTTCAGCTCAGAAGAGTGTGTGGCAAAGATGGTGCTCAGCAGAGATCCATTTGCTCCCCTCTATTTCCCAGCCTCCCTTGCAGTTAAGTTTGAGTCACGTGACTTGTGAGCAAGGCAGGGGGCATCTGCAGTAATGTGCACTATTTCCAAGCCGAGGCCGTGAAGAGGTAATGTGTGCTATGACTGAATCACATCCTGCCCCAAGTTTGTCTACTGAGGCTCTGGCCCCTACTGTGGCTCTATTTGAGTTAGGGACATATTTAAGGTTCAACGAAGTCATGCGAGTGAGGCCCTGATCTGCTAAGACTGGTGTCCTTATGAGGAGTCACCAGAGAGCACACAGTGAGAAGATGGTTGTCTGCACAGTAGAAAGAGAGTCCTCATCAGGAACCAGCCAGAACCTTGATCTTGACCTTCCGAGTCTCCAGAATTCGTGAGAAAAAACATTTCTTTTAAGTTACCATGTACGTGGCATTTGGTCACAGAAGCTCGAGATGACTCGTGCATGTGCTTGTCCATCTCCCCTGCCCTGCTGCTGTCGTCCAACTTGCATGAACAAGAACTAAGCCTTTCCTGTGCTAAACCTCTGAAATCACAGGGGTTCTCTGTCACTGCCATAACCTAGGCTAACCCGACAGTGTCAGAGGAAAGGACGGGGTTTGCCATGTTTGCACAAAGAAGAACAAAAGCAGATGAGTGCCCCCAGTTGCTCCTCCTCTGACTCAGCTTGTCCCAAGATTGAGTGGCCACTGTGGTGAGTCCTAGGTATTCAGGTGGAAGCAAACTGTGCTTCCTGGAGCCAAGGAATCAGGCATCGGATAAAGATGTAAACTGCTCAAGGAAGCCAGTGAGGTCTCCAGCAAGAAAACAAGAACTCCAGCAGCTTCTAATAGCCTGGGAGGGAGCCATTATTCCAGAAAGTCCCCCATTGAAATGCATACCAGACTGGAAGGGGTCCCATTTATCCACTGACAACTGGAGGCATGTTCTGAAGGACCAATTTCTCATGGGTGGGCTAGAGGGACAGGCCTAGGGCCTGAGGGCCACCCTGGGTCAACAAAGCTGGTAGACCACACAGCATGGCCCAGAGTTCTCCCTCCCCTGCCCTGAGGAGGTTTGGATTTCCCCAGGAGCTAGAGGGTCATCTTGGGACTTCAATATCCCGGTGACTTCTCACTCCTGAATTCCTTTGGGCCAGGTCACCCACATAGCCATCTCTTTAGACCGTCCTTGAGAGCAAATAGGAGGGAAATTTGGGGCTTTGCTGTTTTTTAAAGGTTGGCAAGACTTGCCTACAAGTCTTTTCTTCCATCTGATCTGAACTTTCAAGTTGTTCTCCTCTTTCAAAGCCAAGTTAAAGTCTAATCTCCCCCAAGAAACCTTCCTGGAGTCCCCTTTTCCTCCGTGATGCCTGCTGATCTCCTAATAACACTAGCTCTAACCAGCATTCATGCCACCACCCCGCCAAGCCCTCTGCTAGCTCATTTGATGTGCTAGGTCACATGGTCCTGCAGAGCCCCAAGGGAGGTATCCTCATCCTTACTTCATTGCTGAAGGAACAGAGATTCACAGAGCAGAAGTGACTGATCTAAAATTTTGCACACAGTACGTGGCCGACCTGGAACGAAGGCCTCTCAGATTTCACAATCCCTATTATAAATCCCACTGTCTCCTGTACCCCCTCAGCTCAGCCTCCCTTATCATCTGTTTCAAATTGTTCCCCAGTCCCTGCAAGCTACTTGAAGATAAGGATGGCGTCCTCTAACTGATGAATAATTAGTCCCTTTCCTTTAAACCACGTTTTACAGTATAAAGAGGAATTCTGTATACTTGATGCCATCTGATCTTCTCACAGTCCCCAAACACTAGGGTGATCCTTAGTTTAGAGATGAGGAAACTGAGGCCCAGGCTTCAAGGAGTTGCAGGGGGCACACATCCAGTGAGTGACAAGTCACTATTTGCGCGACCCCAGGGTGTCTCTCACTTGTGAATTGGACCCCAGCTAATCTCCAATCGCTACCTCCTCTTCTAGCACCCTGTGTTCGAAGCCTCATTTCTCCACAATTGAAAATAGCTAAGGTCAATAAGGGGCACTCGTGTTCCCTTCCATCCCCGGGAGTTAGAGTAGAAGCTTACAGAGTCAGTCACTGGCACTCAACAGGATGTGCGGGCTTCCCCGGGAGCCCTCAAACAGGCAACTAGGACCCACAGCGAAGGATGAGTCCCGAGACAGAACTCGCAACAATGGGTGGGCCAGGGAATGCTTCCTGTAGGATTTGAGAGCCTACTGAACACAATCTACTGCTCCCCACCCCTCCCAGCCCACTGATACAAGCAGAGGGGTATCACTGGAATGAGCGCAAGAAACGAGGACTAGTGCTTGGTGGCTTCTCCCTTCCTCAGGCCTCTGGCCAGGTGAGGGTTTCCAAGAGAATGCCATCAACACTGGGGGACCTGTCAGGAGAGGACTGTGGCATCTCCTTCCAGGTTAGGTGACAGACTTGTGGGTCTGCGCTGAGCCTACAAGAGCCAAAGAAAGGGGAGTGGAGAGCACAGAACAATGGGTGGGGGCAGCAGGGGTGTTTACCTCAGGTCAAGTGGAAGCCTTGAAGAATATCGAAGTTCAAACTCTTTTGCCTCATTCCACCCAAGAGGACCGACCAGTCACTGGGTGAGAAGATCCCAGAGGCAAAGGCCTTTGGGGATACTTCCGGTGGCAAGGTGTGTGTGTGTGTGTGTGTGTGTGTGTGTGTGTGTGTGTAGTGGATGTTGGTTGGAAGAAGTAATGGCTAAATCTCTTCTTCCACCTCAGGAAACTCTGAAGTGAGGTGGCTTCCAGAACCCTCTGCAGGTGGGGGTAGTGACTGAAGAAAAAGAAAATATATGTCTGTATCCCATTGAGGTGAGATTCTACAATGCACCAGCCACAGCATGGGAAACACTGTCCTGAATACCCGTCATCCCTCTGTACTTCAGAACACGCATGACCCCAGCCTCCTTGTGGCCTCCTCCCGGCCGCCCTCCGGGGTTAGGCGGGCTAGCAGTTCGAGGAAGGGGGAACAGGACCTATTTTCAATGCTGTGCCTATTGGAAGTCAGGGCAAGGGAGAGGCAAATGAAGCCCCCAGACACAAAGGACAGTGAGGAGGTGCCCACAGTCACTTGCCCAGCCCTTCAAGCATCTCCCTAAATTTTCACACTAGCGCCTCCCCTGCCTCACGCTTGAAGCTGCCACAGGTCTGCGGGCCAGTGGTTCTTTTGACATTCAGGAAAGCTTTCAGGCCCACAACGACATCCTAGACTTGGGGACTAAGGATCCAGGCAGCTGGGGCAAGCACAGTAGCGGCCCTTGACTCAGAGGGGCCAGCCCAGGACAGACAGGCTTTCCCACACGGGGCCCCAGATGAATCCTGCTGCAAAGTTGCCAGGAAATGATACCCACTCAGCCACCCTCCTACCCACACACAAAGCCAAGCAAAGTTTTGTGAGTGTGAGGTAGGTCAGGGCACTAGATAGGAAGATGAAAGACCTGTGTCCAATGACTAGGTCTCCCACCGTGTGATCCTGCCAAAGCACAACCTCTCTGAGTACCTCAGAAGGAGGGGAAAGATGGTGCCTTCATGGGGCTGCAGTGAGAACAAAGCAGGACCCCGCCTGCCAAGCTCTGGGCCCCAGGCCTCCTAACCTCTGTGATTGACTTACATCAAGCCAAAGAACGTTTTTAACTACCCGAAAGCTGGTGTTAATGGAAATGCGAAGGGTTTTGTAATCACCTGAGAACAGGGACAGGTCTGAATGACTTAAGTTCCCCTTCTGTTTTGTGTTTTCATGATTTAAAAATAAAATCACAAAAAACTCTCCTTGCATCAGGGAGACCACTTTCCGCACCAGGCTCCCTGCAGATCAAAGGAAACTGAGGTTCTTCTGCCCTCTGGCGTCCTCAAGTGTCGCTGCAGTCACTACCCATGTACGTGGCGGTTTCAGCCAATTTAGCATCACTGACGTTCATTCATTCATTCTTCCATTTGCTCGTTCATTATGTGGTTCACACACTTGAGTCTCACACTTGGGCCAGGTGCTGTTCTGTACAATGTGGACAAAGATGAACAATGCTGGAATCTTTCTTGCAGGGGACCACCAACCAGCAGGATACAGCTGTGGACGCACTGGCGCGCATGTGCGCACACGCGCGCACACACACACACACACACATGCACACACATGCACGCACATGCACGCACAAAGAGTTCTTTCTGATACAGTTAAGTAAGTACTCTGTTTAAGGTCATCATGTGGCACAAAGAGGGCATTCTTGGTGTGCGTGAGGCCGGGGATAGGTCGGGAAGAGTTTGGCGGGCAGTGGTGGCTGAGTTTGGCGACTGACTGTTCCCGAGGTGGCTGCGGGACGGGGCTTCTGGACAGAGGTGGGTGCGTGCAGAGGGGAACAGAGCATGTTTCCGATGTTGCGGGAAATCGCCTGGGTTTCGCTGGAAGATGAAGCTGAGCTCTGACTGGTGGCCAGGGTGTGCATGGCCTTGTGTACCACACAAAGGGACTGGATCTGACCCCGGGGTTATGGGGACTCCTTGGAAGGATTTGAGCACGACAGTGACATGGTTAGGTCTGAATTTCTATGAGCTAATTCTGACTACTTTGCAGAGCATGGATTATAGAGGCATAAGGCCGGGGAGTCTCTAGGGAGGGTTTCCAGGTTTATAAACAAAACAAGGTGGCCTTGGTAGAGTAGCGGTTAGGCCCGCTGCCTCCAAAGAAGCGCAGTTCACCTGCATCCCAAGGACCCGGGTTCTCATCCTGGGTCCAAGAGAAACAGCCAATAGGAACAACTAAATAAAAACAAAATAAAATGCTTCTTCCTCCACTCTCTTTCTGCCTGCCAGCCTACTGGCCTTCATTCCTAGCTGCACCTCTCATTTAAAAAAAGAACAATAAACACATAAATAAACAAGCAAACTAACTAAGATGGCCCATGAATTTGGCATTTCAGATAGGGCACAGTTTTTAGCATAGGTCTATCCCAAATATTGTGGGGCTACACTAAGAATCATTCTTTGTGAATGTGAACCTCAGATTTCACTAGGCGCCCTGTATTTTCTCTGGCAACCTATCTTACCGTCATCAAGAAAACCGACGGTGCTCAGGACTAGGGTAGTGCTCACAGAGGTGGAAAGAAGTGGAAATACTGTGGGGACATTCAGGAGATAACGAGAAAGGAAACTGAGGAGAATATGGATGAGGGAAAGAGAGGGAGGCGTCCAACAGAACCCCCGTCTCTAACTGGGGCCCAACCACTACACACAGGGGTGCAAAGTTCCTCCCTGAAACATCCCAGAGAAGCCCTGACCCAGGAGCCAAGGCCCCCATCCTTGCCTGCTCTGGCTCTCCTTGCCCCTGGCTTGTGTCTGGGCTTTTCATTTTGGCTTCACCAACTGTTTGGGCTTGTGAATCAGCCACAGTCAGGTGCTGGGAATCAGGGAAGGTGGGCTTTAGGCCCTGGTCTTTGTTTCTTTAACCACTCTTCCCAACAGCTAGCATGAAGCACCCAGCCCAGGCCACCCTGGCTGACCACAACAGACCCTTCCTGCTAGGGAGGGAAATCCCAGACATTCCCAGAAGGCCAGTTTCCCTCGGGGCTTTCTCACCCCAGGAAAGCTGGAAGTGGCTGGTGGTGCTGCTTCTGAGCTTTGTGTGACCTAACAGTGCCTCCCAGTGGTCACACAGTACACTGCCGCTGAGGCGAGATGGGAGATCTGTTTGTAGAGGATGGAGAAGCCTTTACATTCCCTGCCTTTGTCCTAGTAGGACACAGGGCTCCGGCTCCTGCTGGTGGCCATTCCTCATGAGCGATGTGGGCTCATATCGGCTCTTAGGGACCTGAACAACACACTTGTTTGGTGACGTCTCCATTCTTGGTGGGACTAGGGAAGATGCTCCAGGTGGAATTCGCCAGTTTCGGAAATCCTCACGTTGCTGATTTGATAGCTAGCAGCCTACTAAAAGGAAGCTATGTTTGAGGACAAACCATACTTACCTGTGGATGTCCCCCCCAAAAAAAACTGGAGGGTCTTAGTGCTGGGTTCCCCACCATCGAGGATGACTGTCTAACTCCCCAGCACACTGCCACTCCCTCTGAGGTCACAACCACTCAGAAAGCATCTACTAAGGGTTCCACCCTCTCTCTCCTCCACACCAGTCGTGACAGGAATCCAAGTTCTCTGAGCCAAGTGGGGGAGCTGAGAGGCAGCTGGGCCTCAGATGGCTTCGAGGGCTGGGCATAAGGCTAGTCTAGAGTAGTTGAAAAAGTCTTCTAAGTCTCCCGGCTTAGGAAACATAGCTCCCCACGTCATCCTCTGACTCCAGGCACTTGCCGTGGGAGCCCGGGAACATGCCTAGGCTGTGGCAGGAAGGCTGACGCGATCACTGGACCCCTGCTAGTATCTTTGGTGCCATTTGGCTGGAGATGGTGTGCCTTCTGCTTCCTATCAGGCTTTGGCCATCAACTTTTGCCATGATCCCTGAGGACCCTGTCCCCCATATTCTTGAGCCCAGGACTTTGAAGACATATACAGCTTATAATGTACCTCGTCTGTAAAATGTGCATAATAATGCACACCTCACAGTATAGTCATGCTGGACGCATGAATTAATGCATGTCAAGTGCATGGTTGTTGTCATCAATGCTTCTCAGAGTCTAAGGTTGACCTCTGCAAGGATGTAGATACGAGCTTGGGTCTGAAGAACCTCAAGCTCTCTCCTTTCCTCTTTCCCTCAAGGTCTCACATTGTCTACATAAAAAAAATGAAACAGGACTCTGTCTGTCTCTTCCAGGGCTACCCAGCTCCTAGATCAGTTCCAGAATGTGGGACGTTGGGAGTTTCTTTGGATTGGAGGAAGGGTGAGACCATGGTCATAGTCACTGAGTTGTGCAACACTCCAGCTATCTTCCAGTAACTAATGAACAGTCTGCCTTGACCTTCTGAGGGGCTGTGTTCTCTCTGTGAGGTATCATATGAAGCTAGGATCCCGACACTTCCCCTTATGTGAACCACTGGTCTGCTCACCATCCTCGGCATCTGCTTTAGCCCCACTTCCTGGCCAACTCTGCGAGATGCACATTTGAGAGGTCTAAGGTGGCCACCTGCTGTCCATCCAAAAGGTCCACCTGCTACAAACATCAAATCCCGGTTCCTTACAGTCACTGGGTCCCACATGACATCAGCCATCTTTCATGTCTCAACCTGACCATACTGCCAACTCTTCAGGGGAAGAGTTTCTTGCTCTCTGATGATGGGCATTTACTTGCTTTGGTTTAGGTGTGAGCTATGGATCCAGAAGTATTTTCTTCCAATGGCGACCCAACTGTTCTAACATGGCTTATTGAAGGGTAAGCTCTAAACTCACACTCAGCCTGGTGAGATGTTCATACAGAGAGAAGCATGTGAGGGCTGAAATCAAAGGAATAGCAGATTGCCTTTCCTCATGCATCTCACACTCATTCTATGTAGGTGCTTGTTGACTGGCAAGGGAGTGAAATGAATGCACGAAATTGTTATTTTTTTCTCTTTTTGTTCTAAGCACTTATATGTGAATTCCTACAAGTTAAATGCTATGTGATATGTACTTACTATGAAGGCCAACTTTCAGGTTTCTAGTGCTCTGTTAGGGAGCCCTCGCCTCCAGTAGTGGGGGGCTCAGACCACACTCTACAGCAGGGGTCAGCAAACTTTCTGTGAAGGACCACATAGCAAATATCTTAGACTTTGTAGGTCATATGGCCCCTGCCGAAACCACTGAACACTGTTTTTGCAGCACAAAGCCAGCCATAGACGACCTGTAAAGAACGAGCATGAATGTGTCAATAAAACTTTATTTAAAAAGAGATGGTGGACAGAATTTGACCCACAAGTCATAGTTTGCCAAGCCCTGAGGGTAACTGAGACATACTTCTATAAGACTTGGTCAGAGGTGAATTGCACATTACTCACACAGGAGGGTGCCATATCAAATAGTGGACATATTAAATAGGCCTGTGTGACTGGATAGGCAGGTGGGGCATCTGGTTTAGGTCCCTCAATAGCATGGCCTGTGCCCGCCCTCATAGAACAGGTTAGGGTGGCGTTCTGGGTTTCCTTGGCTGTCATGGGACTGTCTGTATCTCAGTTAGGCTCATCGCACACAGGAATCTCTCCCTTGCCTGCAACAATCTGTGTTAGCTCACTGGCTGATGTAGGGCACACTGCCAGCTAACGCTGGGCCACCCCTTGCCCTACCTCTTAAAGTAGGGAAGGGACATGAGGATTGACAGGATGGAACGGTGCTGCCATTCATTGAGGGCAGAGGAAGAGAAGGAGATATATGGGGGCTTGATGTGTTCAGCTTGGCATATCTTGAGTCTAAGATGGCTGTGGGCTGTCCATGTGGAGCTGTCCAGCAGTTGTATCAAACAAACAATTTACCTGAATTCAACTCTATTCATGCTTCCAAACAGAGAAGACGACGGTAGAAAGTCTTTTAATGATTCCAACTGCAACTTGGGCGCCAGTGAGCATGTGCTCAGGAATGAGTGTGAGACAAAGAAGTGGGTTCCTTCAGTGGGTCTCAGTTCTTCCATGACTATCCCAGTACGACCATCTCCCTGGGCTGAGTGAGGGGTCATGCTTTTTAAGATGGCATCGTGTGAGTTTGCACATGCCGGAGTACACCTGTGCACACACATTCATGACATGCTGGTTGGGAGCATTATTTCACTGTGGAGGGTGTTCAAGGAATTTTTCTGGGCATATTCAACTTTTGTCTGAAGTAATTGACCTTAGCATGTAAACCTGAACAGGATATGATGCCACTATAAAGGTGCTAGATGTGAGAGGTGGCGGGAAAGGACTCTGCTTCGGGGTTCACTGGGGCATCAATAATCATGGCGAACAGAGGAGAGAGTGGGGTTTGGGGAGCAAGAGTATAGAGTAAGGAGAGAAGCAGCCCACGCATGAGGCCCAGGACCCAGGGCGTGACTCCTTTAGTGGTCAGGCCGAGGAGAAACACAAGCCAGGAAGGAGTGGTCAGTGAGGAAAACCAGGGGAGAGTTTGAGTCCTGGCAACGCAGTGGACGGGAATGTTCCAGAAGAAAGGGTGAGCTGCTTCTGGGAGGTCAGAGAAGGTGGGGCTGAGAAATGACCTTTGACTTTGGCAACACGGAGATTGCTGTTGACCTTGGTGACAGCAGTGTCAGGATGGGCCTGAGAAAGCTAGGGATGACAGGAGGTGACAAAACCTGACAGCAAGTGGAGGCAACTTTCAAGGAGGGTGGCTGTGGAAGGGGGTTGAGAGACTGGTAGAGCAGGGAGGATTCTGCCCTTCCGCCATCACCCCTTCCTATCTGGGCATCCAGTCCTGAGGCAGAGTGAAGAATTCCATCCACTTTCTGTCACTTTATCCCGGAAACCTTGGCTCAGAGAGCAAAGCTGCCATAACAAAGTGCCACAGACAGGTGGCTTGAATAACAGAAACGTATTTTCTCACGCTCCTGGAGGTCACAGGTGCCAGATCAAGGTGCCAGCGGGGCAGGTGCCTTCTGAGTGCTGAGGGAGACTCGGCTCCAGACCTCTCCCCTAGCTTCTGCTGTTTTCTGACCATCCGGGTGTCCCTTGGCTTACAAATGCATCACCCGGTCTCTGCCTTCACCCACACATAGCATGCCGTGTCTGTGTGTGTCCCTATATATTCTTTTTATAAGGACACCAGTGACAGCCTACTCTAATATGACCTCATCTTACTTAGCTAATTACATCTTTAAAGATCCTATTTCCAAATAAGGTCACGTTCACAGTAACCGGGGGCTTGGACTTCAACATATGTACTTTGAGGGGGACCCAATTGCATCCACAACAAACTTCCTTCCTCTCCCTCCCCTCTCCTCCTTCCATCGTGTCTACTTGTCTCAGGTCTCTAGCCAGGTCCCTGGCTTTCATAGCCTCCACCTTAACTGCCTGATCTACAGGGCAGGGGGGTGGAGGGTGGGAGTCGTGGAGCACTGCTCTCCTTTCTTTCTACTTCCTCTCCAGTCAGCTGGTCAGGGTTCATCCTGGTCCTTCCCCTCCACATCTGTGACTCCCTCCCGCCTTCCCATCTGAGGCCTCTCCAAAGATCTAACTCAACAGCTTGCAGTGACAAAATTGCCTCCCCACCCTGGTTGAAACTTTCTTAATAATTTGAAACCTCGAGGGACCATGAAGGCAGCAAGGGAGAAAATGGAAACTTAATTCTGCCTAGTTTTCAGAGGAAAAATAAGGCTGAAACCTCCATGGACTTCAGACCATTTCAATCCAGTCCTAAAAAGAAACAACGTTCTCGTTTTTGTTGATTTGGTAGGCCCTAAGCCAGAGATCTTAAGGAGAATAGTCAATCAAGCGCCCCAGAATAGAAAGAAACAATCATGGAGCCAGAAAAGTAACAGCAGCTTTAAATACCAGTTTTGTGACAGAACAGTTATTCTCTTCTGCCATCTACCGGCCACAGCTATAATCGGTACCGGAGCCTCAGTCTTCGGAATCAGAGCCACCATTAGAGGTAGAGGAGTGGCCCCTTGTCACCAAATAGCGCTAGCAAGTGTGCTCTGTGCATGGGCTTGCCTTAGAGCATCATGCTCCTTGGAGCTCCGAGGCCCACAGTCCAGATGGGACCTGGGCCTGCCCGGGAGCCCCCATGCTGCCTGGTGGCCTCTTGGCCTGATTTTCAGAAGCTGGAGGAGCAAAGGCTGTAAGTAGAGGGGGGCGAGCAGGGCTGGGATGCAAGGGCGCGGCCCCCAGTGGGCCAGGCGCCAGGCCAACAAGGCCTTCACACACACACGTGTCTTGTCTGAAAGAATATTTTCCTTCATTGTTTGCGGATTAGAAAAGGTAATGCAAGCTCATTGCAAAACACTTAGAAAACTGGATAAATACCAAGGTTTGAAAAAATCATTTCTTTAGGTCGGCACCAAAGGGAGGTCTGCAGAGGGGGGAGGTCTAGCCATAATCTTCATCAGCGTCTCCAGTGCCATTCCAGATACACGTGCAATTAAAGAGAAAGTCTGCTTGCTCTGCAAAAGCAGTTTGCGGTTTCCAGACAAGTCCCCCAGCCTGCTTTTTCAATGGCTTCTAAACTTTCCCTTACTGACGTTCTGGAGCCCCTGATGCCACCACCTAGAGTCACTGCTGTTTACACACTGGAGCACCAAGTGCCACCATTCTTGTGCTGATGTACTATCTTCGTGATGTTTTTCTATTGAGATACAACTGACAAGTAAGTAACCTTGTGTTCATTTCAGGCGTGCAACACGCTGACTGGCTGTTTGCATACACTGTGCGGCCATCACCACGGTCAGCCTAGTCATCACTGTACAGTTACCCATATTTTTCTTGTCACGAGAACGTTGGACAATTACTCTCTTGCCCACTTTCGGATAAAGAACAGTCTTATGAACGACTGCCGTGCATGACATGTTTTCTTCATGTATTGTCGTTAGATCTGAGTTTTTGATTTTAGGAGCATTCTACTTAACTATGCTCTCCTGCTTTTCTACTCAGACCTACATCTTAACCTTTTTACCGCGCCGTCTATCCTCTGCAACATGCTTTGTAAAGGTTGAGTAATATTCTGGCCAGAAAAAATCTACAACGTGGGCACCCACCTTCCAGTTCTGAAAGTGACGTCGATCATTTCCAGGTTTTAGCACCAGTGCACAATAATGCTGAGATAAACGTCCACGGACTTGTTACACATTTGTTTTCCTCTCGGGTCATTTTCTAGAAGCAGAATTCTAGAAGTGCGCAGTGTTCCAGCCTCTCGCTATATAGTGACACATCGCTTCTAGAAAGGTGACCCTCATGTACCCTTTGACAAACAGTGGACATGCATGCTTCCCCTTGCCTTTGCCAGCCCTGGAGTAACAAGAGGACACAGGTTATTGGTGTCTGGCTAGAACAACACTGTGGCTCCCTGAGCTTCCAGCAGATTCCACTCAAGCCTCCATTTGGTGGTCCTTGGGCACGCTCACAACCATCTGACCTCTTTGGAAGCCTGATCCCTTTACTTCACCACCATCTCGTGCCTCTCTCCTCACCATCGCCACTCCGGCCACACTGCCCTTCTTCCAGGTCCCTCCCGGCCATGAGCAAGACCTGTGTGTGTTCCCTTCCTTCCAAGTAGAATGTCCTTCCTTCCTCTCTTGCCTTGTAGACTCCTTCTCCTTCTTCAAGTCCCACCTCACATACCACTTTGTCTGGGAAGCTTTCTCTGACCACTGGGCTAGGCCGACTCCTCCTAATAGTCCTCTTACTGCTTTTGTCACAGTGCCTGTCATCTGTCTCCCAACCTCTCCCCAGTCATGGACAGGACAATGGCAACCAGCTCAGGGCTACTTCTCCCTGCAAGGTCTGCCATCACTCTGGGTCCCCTCCTGTCAAGGCTCCTGTCAATGGTCCCCCGCATGTCCAGGCATTAGGTAAGGTGTGGGGGATACAGCAACAAGGAACAAACAAACAAACAAACAAACAAACATGATCTCTGCTTCCGCAGTGTCCCTGACCTGGTGGAAGAGAGCGACCTTGAGGAAATAATGGACGCTGAGGATTCTCTGGAGGAGAGGGACAGGTGTGAGGAGAGTGGAACACAGAAGGAGCTGGCGCCACGGTGAGGGGAGCAGACAGCAGTCAAGGACAGAGAACGGGGGTGGCGGCGTGTGGGAGGAGGCTGGAGTCCGTGATGTCAGAGCTGCCAGGCCTGGGGGAGCAATCGAATGGTTTTAACAGACACGTGCTGTGCTCAGGTTCGCCGTTTGAGAACCACTGTCTTTAAGAATGTAAATTGCGGTTAAAAACAAAGACACATGTACCATGGGAATGAGCACTGGAACCTTTTTTTTAAGTGCACGGTTCCGCAACGTGATGTGTCGTGAAAGTGTTGGTGTAACAGATCCCAAATATTTTCATCTTGCAAAATGGAAACCCTCTGCCCATCAAACAACTTCCCATTTCTCCCTCTCCCTGGCCCCGATGATAGCATTCTGTGTTCTGCCTCTGCATTTCCCTCCTCTGGGCCCGTGTCAGTGGCATCACACAGCACTTGTCTCGCTGTGACTGGCCTATTTTGCTTCGCAGACCATCCGCAAAGTTCCCTCACCTTGTAGCACGTGTCAGAATCCCCCTCCTTATCACAATGAAACTATAAGCCGCCCTCCGGACATAGTGTCTGCTTCTCCATTCATCCGTGGATGGGCACCTTCTCGCTTCCACTTGGTACCGATGATGAGAGACGCTGCTAAGAACACAGGTGTGCAGATATCTGCTCAAGTTCTTGTTTTCCACGCTCTAGGATCTGTGCTCACGAGCTGGATTGCTGGATGACATGGCAGTTTTAGTTTTAGTTTTAATTTTTTTTAAGGACGCTGGAGAATCACTTTTAACAGGCAAATTCAGCAAGGTTGATTTTCTTGCCTTCACAATGATAGGAAATAGTACTGGGTGGCTGCGAAAAGCTATTTTCTTCTCGAACTACGTTAATAAAATGTACTAAGCACACACAATCCAATTCCTCTAAAGGGAATAGCGCTCGGGGTGCAGAATGAAATGTATACCCATGTCAGGAATAACTGCTGTGTATGGACACTAGTGTCTTTAAGTTATGTGAGGGACAATCTTTATTTTTAACCAAATAGTGAGCATGTCTCTCTGCAAGGCATAGGGGCCCCCCCAAATACGCCCTGCTCGGTTCCCACACTCAGGAAACTTCTCGTTCCAAAGAAGCAACAGCACCCCTTGGTGTATGCTGTTAAAACAGTGGTACGAAGGGCAGGTTCTAAGAGTTCAGGGGAGGCAGGAGTCTTGGGGAGAGGCTTCCTGGAGGAGGTGGCTTTTGGGTCTGATAGGATTTCCTCCAGAACTTTGCATACTTTGCAAGTGCTCAATAAATAGTTGTGGAACTGCAATTGTTGACTAGAATTAGAAGTGGATTAGAAGTGGGGCAGGGGTCAAAAATAACCAAGAGTTGCAGTCTGAGTGATGGGAGAGAGGAGGGTGCCAGGGATAAAAACAGATCAAGGTCAAAGACAGGTTGAATTTCAGCTGCTGGCAGGTTCCAATCTTGGGATGTTGCCTGAAGAAAGAGATTTTAAGGCTCATTCCCACCATCACCCCTCTCCAGCTGGGGAGGGAGTGTCTGTATTTGAAAGCACAAGTATTGGTCTGGGGTCATATTCTGATCTGCCACTAGCCAAGGACCCTGTTAGCTAGTGTCTGTGAGCCTCGTTCCCCCCACCCAGATGAAAGTGGGGTAAAGCCGTCCTTTATGAGGTGCCTGTCCAGGCTAAAGGTGATGTCAAATGTTATTCGTACAGAACCTGGGACAGCGGAGCATTTGTTAGCTATCATTTCTATCATTAGTACAAAGAATTTTATGAGCACATATGGGGAGAAATGTCAGACCCCGTGTCGAGCCATTCATGGCTTCCTGCTGGACCTCAAATGAAAGGCAATCCCTTCCCCCCTCTGACCAGCAGCTCATCTTTGACTGTGTTCTACCTGGCTGGCTGTCTCCTGAATTCAGGAAGCTGCTTTGCTACCTTAGGGTTTAAAATATAAATAAAATCATATGTAAACTGTGTAACCATCACCCACATGAGGATATGAGGTCTTGGGACATCTGGGGAGAGATTTATTATTTAAAAATTGTTTTTATTGGAGGGACATCGCATCCTAATGTTACACAGGCTGAAGGTGTCCATCAGCTGAGACATCCTCTCTGGAGGGATCCTGAGTCCGCACGATCTGCAGTGACCTGGCGCGCGGTTTCTGTCTGCGCCTCCACCTTTGCGGACCTTCACAGAAAAGCACTGAGAGCCTTGTCTTATCTAGTTTGGGCTCTGTCCTCTGCACGGTGAATAGAGCCCAGCACCCAGGAGACTCGCAGAACTTGTTCAATGGTCGCTGCTCCAAGATCCAAGACCACGGTGGAGGCGGTGGTTGATGGAACAGTGGGAGGGCAGGGCTTTGAGAGGGCTCCTGGAGGCACCCGCTTGGAGAATCCCAAGTGACAGGGTGCAGTCCCTTGCTGGGAGCTGCAGCTAGCAGAAGAGGGGACTGAGCCGTGAGACCAGTGGAGGGTCTGGGGTCATTATCCTCAAGGTTATTTCTTTAGCACTTACGTGTCAGGCAATGTTCTGAGCCCCTTAAAATATCTTAGCTGATTTCATCCTCCTGACGAGCCTATGAGGACAAGTACTATTGTCACCTCCATTTTAAGATGGGGAAACTGAGGCCAAGAGAGAACCTTGCAGAAGGAGCCTTTCCAATCAGAAGTAACAAGATTCACCTTTTGGTAAATCCGCCTTACAGTATGCTCAGTTACATACAACTTTTACTCCTTCTAGGCATTTAATGGATTACCAGCGAGTCACTGGAATTCTCCACCTCTTTCCAGGAAGCCCGCCCCGAAATGCCCCTGGGTGGAGCTAAGGGTGTGGCTCCCAGTCAGGGCATTAAAAAGGCCCCAACAGTTGCAACTTCTCCCGCCCCTCTGTCCCTGAGGCTGTTTTCACTTCACCCATCTCTTCCCTTTCACCCTTATTTTCACTTTGCCACTTGGTCACAAAAATTTGTTGGCTTTCTCATGAGGTGATTCCTGGTGAAATGGTGACTCAGTGAAGGCATATAACATCAGTACTGAGTATATTACATTCTATAGGCCAGCAAACTAGAGGCCTTCCAAGGTCATACATGCTGAGAAAGTGGCACCATCCAGATCGAAAACCAGGCCTCACTGCGAAAAAGCAAAACGTTCACCACCCTGCTGGGGAATAGACAGGTGAAGGATACAGGGCGTTCACCCTCTCCCTCTGACTTGGTCGTATGCTTGAAATCTTTCCTAAGAAAAACTTTCAGCTGTAATAAAAAGACTCAATTGATGGTAACCCAGTAACTGTCTACAGGGAGTAAATGTTTTCTACAATGAGCACAGGGAAAGCCGGGTTTACCAAAAGGTCAATCAGACCAGTGTGACAGAAATCGCATTAAAAAAAAAAAAAAAAAAAAAAGGCCGCACTTCAAAGCTGAGGCCCCCCCCTTCCACGGCCCACCAGGGCATGAAATGGGATTCCATCATCACCAAGTTTCTCTAACATTCTGATGCCAGGTGGTGCCTAGTGGCAGCCTCCAGTCTGCCCTGCAGTGAGAGGCAGGGCGGACTCAGCTTCCACCCTCTGGCAAGGCGACCCCTCCCCGCAAGCTGCTCAGCCAAGCGGCCAGCAGTCGTGTCAAAACTGCTGACTGTGGTCCCATCCAACTGGGAGGATCACGTTCAGAAGGAAACACAGTCTTCTGCCAAGGCTTGGGGTGGGGCTAGAAAACCCGTTCAAGACAACATGGAATCAGCACATTCATCAAGGTTAAATTCACAGTGGGAGGGAAGTGAAGAGGGTCCTGGATGAGAAGAAACCTCCAGCCGAGGTCTCTAACTCCCCCTCACCCCAGGGAAAGGAATCAGAATGTCCAAATTCATATGGAGAGCGGCAGAGGGCTAATGGCACCCCATCAAATTAGGGGTGTCCTCTTCAAGTGTTCTGAGTTTAGATGACCTGACAGGCTGTCCCAGTGCATGTCAATGAAGCTGTTCTCTGGTGAGCTCTTGGTATCTACCTTTCTGAGCCATTCATGTCTTTTGGGGTGACTTAGAGCACCCCCCCACCCCAGTACTACATGTATGGCCTTCAGGAATCACCTCAAGAGCTAATGAAAGCTCAAACTGGTCATCAAAATTCACAAAATGAACTATGTGAAAGCAAAATCTTTGGCGGGCAAGTGTGAACTGCCAAGACTAATCAGCAGGACAAATACAGAATATGTGGGGGGCACAGTGACCAGGGACCTGAAAGGTCAGTGCATTAACAAACAGCATCCTTTCTAACAGTTCTCTGATTGTCAGAACGCTCAGGGTTAGAATAAGGATCCTTGGCTGATGTCTGAAGAAAGCATGTCACTTTCTTTTTTGTTAGCTTCTGCAAATATGTGACTTCCTCTGATCTCGAAGGCCAAATATATTGAGGAATCTTTATACATGATAGTTCCCTGTGAGACAGGAAATGACAGCACAGGCCTAACAGTGGGAATGCAGTCAAGTGGGCCCCGTGACATAAGTCTCCCTCCTCAAGTTCTTTTGCACCAAGACCACACTTTGATTTTTCACACAACATATATTTATTCAGAAAATTTGCAATAAATTATAATAAAAAAAGATGACACAGAATCCCACTAGCAGCTCTGCTTAGTGACCAAGACATTTTGGGGAAATGTAACAAACAGTTACAGAGTAAGAATCAGAAAACAGTGAAAAAGGAGACTAATGTCAAGTCACCACGTGGGTTCGAACCATCTCTTCCCTAAAGCAACAGCCAGTCCTTCCCAATCCGCTGGATCTGAGCTCTTTGGGCCAGAGGAGCTAGGGACTAACCCATTAGAGGCGCTGAGGAATTAGAGGCTGGAGGGGATGAGGCACAGGAGGGAAGCAGATGCTTTATATCTGCTCCGTTTCTTGTCTCCCCACCGAGAGATTGTCTAAAACCCTCAACTTTGTGTTCATCTCAGGACCAGAGCTGGAAAAAAGGCTGAGGCAGTAAACCCAGTTGGTGCGCCTGACTGAGGAGGAGCGAACTAGGATGCTGCACGCAGCCCCCCGCACCACACCCTCGAGCACCTGCAGGTCCCAGGTTGGCAGTGATCTAAGAGTGTGCCCAGGAAAGGCACTGGCCGGTTCTTGGGCAGAACCTTGCTCCAGCTTCTATCATCTGCCCTAGCTGGGACCGCTTTCCGCCCAGAGATGACAGAACTCTTCTGCTCAGTCTTCCCCGTCAGACCTGCAGCTATTTGGCACCAATAACTTGATCCTCAGTTCCATGACTCCTAATCAGGAAAGGGTTTCGTGGTGGATCGCAGGATCCATACCTTTTCTTCTCCCCCAAACTCTACTTAAAGGAGGTGGGAGAGCTGGAGGGACACTGGTGTGGGTCGGGGGGTGTTTCCCCTGGTGCCCTCATAGGTGTGCCAGTCAGGAGTCAGTGCCCAGGACTGCACTCAGAGCATGTGCCAGGCTCCTGGGAGTTAATGTTAACAAGCAAGAACGCAGCGACTCTGGGTGGTTTCGCTGAAAGCAAGCCAGGAGGAAGCCAATTGCATCAGACAGTTTTGCATTCAGTGGCTGGTGACTGGTTTGCCAACCAACAGAGATCTTTTTTTTTTTTTTTTAAATAAGGAAGCCTCAGAGCTTGAGTAAATAAAAAGCTCAGAGGGTTGTCTTGGGTGGGAGGAAAGGTGGTTGGGTGGTCCCACCGCCCAGTCTCTTACACAGCACTGCATAAGGTGACCCCGCGCTGGGGGAGCTGGCCCTGATGAGACAGGTGGTGACATCTGGCCCCTGGGACTTCAGGAGACGGGAGAGGCCATTCTAAAGGTCATCGTCAGTGCCCTTGCTTGGGGAAGGAGCAGCATCTGGAGAGAGGCCCGCTGGAGGTGCAGACTTCCTTTCTGGCTGTGGTGCAAGTGCAGCTCCGGAAGCGGACTTCTAAGGGGGGCCTGGGTCCACAGAGCCCCGGGAGAGGTTCTCGTGGAACATTTGAAAAGAACAGAAAGGGAAGGTAGGAAGCAAGACCTAGAAACCTGTATATTCTCACCCTTGAAACAGTCCACGTGCTTCCACTCTGATTCTCTCAGATCAGTGGGATGGCATCTCGAATCATCCCTAAAGTTCCGCTACTAACTGTCGTCTGAGGCAGGAGAATATGGTTCTACCCAGTGCAGATCCGTGAAAAGGCCAACGTTGCAGAGACACGCAGACACTGTTGCAGAAATGCACTCACATCCCATGTAGACAGCACACTTCTGACAGGACATCCAAGGAGCCGCTAGCCCAACCCCGACTTCCTTCGACATGATTGTACTAGTGAAGCTGAGTGCAAATGGGGCGATGCGGGAAGGAGATGGGGAAAGAGCTTCAGACAAAGGACTAAAGGTAAGTCCGAGCTATAGCAAGTACTGCGTGTAGGTCTAGAACATGAACATCTCAGAATCGAGGCCTAGGGTGCAAAGGACAATCGTGACAGCTGGAGAGGAGGGCGATAAACACATCCCCAGGTAAAGGAGCGCAAATACAGATCTCTGCTTAGAAAGAGAAAACACAAAACACCAAGATGTGGGAACTTTGGCTTGGCAATATAAGTCTAGAAGTATTTTGCTGTGTAGGATATGGTAGGGGAGGCATTAGGAAAGTCTCTTCCTTCTGCACTAGAAACAGAACTTTTTCATGCCAACAGCCTTGACAAACCCTTCCTGTGGCACGATGTTTCAAATCATTCTGAAATACTTGGTGCCCGAGATCTTCTGCCCCGGAATCTTGGAGAGTACTATGAGGAAAAGCTTAGTCTTCATCGCTCCCAAGCAGAAAGCCCAGAAGGAACTGGATGGCCCGCTGGCGGTCACTCGGAGTCTGTCTTGCCATAAGGTTGGGTGGAGGCCTTAGGAGAAGACTAGTGAAGAGAGTAGCTAGAGGGTGAGAGAAAGAAAGAGGAAAACCCCTCTGTCAGATGCAACCTAAGCAAAGCCTGAGGCACAGGGCTGGAGAGCCAGGGGAGGAAGGCGGTAGGAAGGAGTGACCGCCATGGGTCTGCACATTAAGGAAGGCACACATGGCAGACACTGTGCATAGTGTCCCAACCAACCCCTTCCTCATGCCGCGTTCTTACAAAGCACCCTTACCAATCATGTTGGCGTTGACGTTGTTGTACTCGGAGAATTTTAAGAGTTCTCGAAGGAATGCCATCAAGTAGCGGAAAACATTTCTATGGCATCTTGGAAGCTGGGAAATCACCTGTTTGTTTGTTTTTTTAAAAAATGGGAGTGGGCAGGGAGATGAACAGATGGAAGAAGGGAGCAAAAAGAGTGTACAGCTGCCATAAAAGGACCCTTATAGGACCCCACTCATCTGTCACGCCCTCCTTTATTTACTCATGAGTAACCTAACACTCGCTGAATAACTCCAACATCATGTGGTTGTAGTATGGGGCCCCGTCCACTCGATGAGCAGGCCTTGTAGTCACCACACATTTACACACACACCCCACCTTACAAGTGGGGCAGGGTGAATCTGCTCTTTCCCCATTTCTCCAGATGGGTAGCTATGGCATCTGCCAAGCTGAATGGTTTTCTCTGCAATGCTATGCAGTATGGCTGGGCCCGCCCCGCAATACGCACTAGTCGGATTCAGAGCTATGCTCAGTTATTGTGCATCAGGTCATCTCAAGATTACAAACAAAATACCCAGAAGACAAAACGAAGAAAGGCTCCCAAACATCACCCACCCTTGCTGGTAATGTCAACCAGAAGCCCAGGTACAATCAACTTCATCGACTTTACCCCAGAGAAGTGATATCCACCCTACTATGCTCTCTGTAAACATCAATGGGGCGCCAAAAATCACAGGAAAGAGCTCAAGCTAAAATGTAAGGTTTAGAACTCTCAGTGCTTATGTCCGGGCCTGAATAACAGATCCAGACATAGCTGGAAGCTTACCTGGCTTTTTGTAAAGCGGATGATTTTTCTAGCAGGGGAACCTGTCCCAACACACCTGGGATCAATACAACTCACCTGTCGGCAGATCCGAGGGTCCTGAGCAGAGTCAAGGCACCGCTGATACAACTCATAACAGATGACAGGCTCTGGCAGGGCTTCCAGGAAAATGAGCAGTGCTTCCGCCACGGAGTGATTGCTGCCAGCTGGGTAAACTGAGGTCAAGGGAAAGGCACTCCAGGGAAAAGGCCACATGGAGGTCCGCACTGATCCCTTCTTCCAGCTCCCTCGGGGACTGTTCTCCATCCTCTTAATCAGGGCACAATAATCCGAATTAGGGCATCTACCTTATCAGTGCAGGTGTGCTGCAGCTGGGCTGTTGTAGAATAGATTAAAGACTCTTGAGAGGCTGGGCCCAACTAGAGAAGGGAACGGAGCCTGCGGAAAGACAGTTCACACTGATCAGTCCTTGAAACTCACTGCCAGTGTCTCCCACAGCCCTCCCGGGTTAGCGACAGTACACGTGGTGGCAGGAGCGATCATTCCTCTGAAGCCGAACAGTACCAGTGCTGTGCGTCCTACGTCCCACACCTAGTAAATGTCATCACCCAGCACTTGATTCTTTTAGTAAGCCTGACTCAAGAGGTCAAAAGCTCCTGCAAGGTGTTGAGAAGCAACTGCACAGTCGGTCATGACCTTATAATAAAAGACAGTTACAAAGAAAATGCAGATGGAAACAAGAATCAAATGTAGGTAGGAAACAGAGTTTAGTCAGGAACTCATCTGGCTTGCCCGGTCTTTGTCAGAAAGGATACGGATGGTCTCGGGAATGCTGGTATCCAGACAATCGATGATCTGCTGCAACTCCTCCTGCATTCCAGGGGTTTGGAACAGGTCCTCCTACCGAAGACATCACCATGAGTGGAACAAGGCCAGATAATCGGCTGCAAGGTGCTGAAAACCAACGGGGCTGCACACAGCAGCAGGAAGCAAGGGGGCAGTGGTTTGCACATTCATGACTGGGCACAGAAGTGTGACAAGGCCACCTTTTCATATCTGTACTCTGTGAAATTTTATTTCAGACCAGAACATTCTCCTCAAAGGTTTTAGCCTATCCCTGAGAGGGCAGGGGAGAGACAGCGAGATCAGGCATTCCCACTCTAGCCTGTCGCCAAGAAGCAGAAGGCAGACTCCACTTGGGAGAACCACATTCAATGCAGATACCACGGGATACGAAGGCAGGAGTGAACGGAACATCCGTTCTGAACTGTGGTTTCACGTCATAGTACTCTTCAGTGAGCACAAAACATTATCCTTCAATTTGGTTCTCTTTCTGTGGGGAATGGGTAGGGGGTAGCTGGTATTTAGGAATTTAGAAGAAAAATGAGGAGCCAGTAAAAGAAATGGGCTTGAAGTTTGTTTTAGACTTTAGCATCTGCATGTCACGTGACAGTCGAGTAGGCGTTACAGACTCGGCTGTAGCGCCCCAGGGGGAAGCCGTGTGCACTCAGGCAGCAGCGTGCTGGCTCTGGGTCCCGGCGCCTCCACTATGCTTATGCTGTGGTCTGAGGCAAATCGCTTAGCTTGCATGCTTCAGCTCTCACATCTGTAAACAGGAATACTTCCATCTGTTCAGGCGATCTGACAGTGCTAGTGTGAGGAGGTGGCTTAGGAAAGGGAAGAGCAGAGTATCTACAAAAGTCCTATACTACATGCTATCAGACCAGACTCACACATCTCCCAAAGTTCAGAGCAGACTCACTCTAACATACCTGATGGCAGGCGTATCTGAATAAGTGATCTACCAGAAGCCAGATCTCCTTGGGGACCTGAAGGGGTCTCTCACTGGCACCTTCCTCCAACGGAACCATCTGCAGAAGCGATTTCTCCTAATGGATGAAGAGGGATGAGAATCAAATGGAGACTCAAACTTCTGTGTGTAATCAACGTTCAAAGTCTGCTTATGTGGGTACAATTAGAGCCTTATCACCTAAGACTTAGTTTTCTCTGTCTGGGGACACCCCTGATCAGAAGGCAGTTGATACACACCCCCACAGTTCAAGGATCCCCTTTTCTAGGTGCTTCACTGAGCTGTTAAACATTTCATTTGGGTTTATGCTTATCACATGGATGAAACGTGCACTGTAAATCCTTTCAAAGGTACCACAGAGCCAGAGACTCCATTGACCCAGTAATGGAATCCACACACCACCAGGGACTTGTAGATCATTACATTGCTTTCAAAGATCAGCATGTAGACTCGGGTTTTTGTTGACTTCTGTTCTTCTTCCAGGTCTTAACCATAAATAGCACAGTGGTCATTGTTGATTTAAATGAGATTCTTTGGTCCTCAGGAATGACAGAAAATTCTCTACAGTAAACCTACATTCATGAACACTTCAGGCTTGATAGATGTTCTAATCTTAACACACTAAACCCCTAAGCCTTAAGACTCCCCAACAGTAAACTGAATATGGCATACCAAGAACTGGAAATACCTGGAAAAGTCTAGAATCTGAGTCTCAAAATTAATCCTTGGAGCTCAACCAAGATGTCTAGGGATTTTGACTCCTTTCACCTACCTTTCTGTTCAATTCTCCTGAAAGCAACTAAGTGAAAAACCCAGAAGTGACATAAATTAATCACTAACTAAATCTGAACTTGAAAATAAATGGCTGAGGAAAAGACTCCGTTATCTGATGCTTAGATAGTCAAATCTAAATTATAACAAAAAAAGATGTCTGACGACAAATTTTGGGAAAATTCTAGTGGAGAAAATGGTCAGCAATGTCACCAGTCCTCACCCTCCAGCTGAAGTTACATACTGTGTATGTGCAACTTTAGGAAATCTGTCAATTCCCCACCGCCCCGCCCCGCACCCCCAGCCCTGTTAGTTTCAGGGAAAGAAAAGCAGCATTTCACTACTTCTAGATGCTTTACACTAGAGCAGAACTGAGGGCTCTTCTTAACATTGTGTTCGTCCATGAGCACGGTGACCCTTTCTAAAGGGATGGAAAAGAGAAGGGAACATGACAGTTGGTTACCATTTAAAATCTTAATTTCTTCCCATTTTTTTTGGCTTCCTTCTCTCTTTCCCTGAGACTGTATCACTTGACAGTCATGTTCCTTATAGTTGCCAGAACTTTGATCAGTGGCTTATTCACTAACTTCCTTCGGGTTATGAATATTTAATTGGGGCATCCATAAGGCATCTGAGCCAAAACACTGTCCTGAATGTACTCTGCTAACTTTCTGGACTCAATGCGACACACATATAGATTCTTAGCAGATTCCTCCAACCTGGCTGTCTATCCATTATTCAGCACTGACTCACACACTTTTAAGAAAATCTGACATCCAATTGGTGCTTTGCGTGTACTAAGGGATTAAGGTAACACAAGGCGCTGTCCAAGATGAAAAGAGAGAACATGGTCTGCTATTAACAGGGGAAGCCTGGGAAGCAGAGCCATGCTAACCCTCAGAGGTTTCAAAAGGTTAGTAAAATGTCAGTAGGTTATGTACATCATCCACTATCCATTTTCAAACTCATGTGTGATGGTGTGAAATGTCATACTTGTGTTTCTAAAGTCCAGAGGGAGTTCACATGAAAGAAATAACACTTTTTCAAAAGTCTACACATGCTCCTAAACTGACTTGTAAAGGGAAACCAGGCATAGCAGATCTTCTTTCAACAGGTACACTCACTACCCGGGAAGACCACATTTGGTAGCCCTAACCAGAGAAACAAAGTCTGTCACCCCCACCATCAAAATGCATCAACTCCACCGACTGGGGAGGCCATGTTAGATACACCAGGCGGACGTGCTTGGGAGCAGTTCTCTGGCCCATGTCTCTCTACTTGCTCACCAGCCCTGTGTGGAGTCAGGCACTGTCCAGCCTGAATGAAGATGGAGGAGCAATGGGATGCCACAGGAGGAGTGGGTGCACTAGTTCCTTCCCCAGGCATTCAGGAGACCCAGGTTCTAGTACCCTCCATTCACACCGCTGCTGTCAAGAGCAGTATGACTGCAGTGAGTGTTTTTCACCTTGCTGGGCTGTGGTGGTGTCATCCACTGGAATGGAGAAAGCACCATACCCTGCCTGAAGGCATAGAGCTGAACCAGACGATCCTCCTGATCTCGTTCAGCTCTGATTCTATTCTCTGTTCGAGTCCTGACTATGCATGTATATTCTTTCAGGAACTCTTCACTCAATCACTAACCTTGAGTCACTCATAATGCAGAGCCACATCTTCTGGTTTGACTACCACTGGAAAATAAAGGACAGCCAAGTGGTACCTTCCTCCAGCTCATGAATTTGCAGATACCTCAAGAAAGCGCTTTAGCTGCTTCTCACCTGGAACCCTGAGTTTTAATGCTTTTACGTACTAGGTCCTGATGACTTGACCAGTGCGGGAACTATGTTTCCTGTACTTCAGACACACTGCTAAGGACAGCTGGGGAGCTGTGGGGAGTTCTCTCTCAGAGCCAGAGCTCTCAGTTATGGGAAAGCCTAGGGACAAATTCCGGGGACCACAGTTAAGTGTTCTTCAACCACCAATGGGCTTCATTACCTTTTCTAGGAAGCTGTCTTCTTCCTGAGAGCAGAGCAGGAAAAGAAAGTCATTGACAGAGAGAAATGATCAGAATTAATTTACAGATTTAGAAACAGATCAGTATGATTAGAACTCACTAGCTTACTAGATACGTGTACTTTCAACAGCTTTAAATTCTTCATATACTCTCTCAAAATGGTGCACATTTTTCATGTGCGGAGTTCCGTACTGTGCATATTTCGTGTGCATGCTGATGACTGACACTGTCACGGAAGAGACATACGGGTGCAGTCCCAGCCCGGTGTGTGCTTTGGCAGCTACCAGCTGGCCTGGCCAAATGCCCACTGGTGTCTCCTTTACACAGGCTGCTGGGAGGTGGGCTCTGGTGCTGTACTGTGTGGCTTCTCATCTCAGCCTGATGTCACTTCAATGGAAACATTTGGTTGTGAGCTGATAGCGGCCCTCCAGGAGGTGGCAGCCTCTCTCACCACTACCACTACTGGCCCCCTAGTTCGACTCATAAGCAGTTAAGTATCCCGTGGTCTTCTCCATCTCCCCTCCCCCATGGCCCTCTTCCACGATTCCTAGAGTCCTCACATTTGGAGGCTCTCTGAAACGTGAGTTTCACTTCGGATCTCTGTGAACTAGTGGGCCATCATTAATGATCCCTACCGCTTTCTCCTATAGGGCACAGGAGTGCAAAAAAGGAGCAGGGAAGAGGGAAACAGGACCTTTTTCATTGTCTGTCTCCTGTGCTCTTATTACAATCCAACAGCTACAAGAAGAATAACCACTTCGGCCACGCAGAGAGCATCTGCTATGGAGTGGAACCGAGCCAAATGCTCCCATACAACGTTATTTAGTCCACACGCATATGCAAAGCAGACATTATTCCCATTTTGCAGATGAGGAAACTGAGGCTCTGAGGGCTTGGATTATTTGCCCAAGGTGAGACTATTAGGTAAGTAGCAGAATCAGAATTAGGACTCAGGTCTGTCAGACTCCAGTTACTACCACTAGGCTCCCTTAGACAACTCAAAAAGGACAATGTGATTGTCGCTTGGACAGAGAGGCAGGGGAAAGTTGTGAGACTGGATTCCACTCCAGAGCAGGCTAGACCATGGAAAACCCCAGTTACAAGGAAGCATGGTTAGTGGAAAGAGTCCTGCATACACGTCTCCATTCTGCCTCTTACTAATTTTGCACAGGCCTCAGACAAGTTACCGAACTTCACCTCAGTCTCTTCATCTCTAAACCAGGGACAACAATGGCTATCTCAAGGGACAGGGAAGCAGCCTAAAACGTAGGGGTGCTGGAGCAGCAGTGCTGCAGTGTGCCAGCAGAAGGCTGGGACGCCTTCCCCCCACTCCCGAGGCTCATTCCATCTCCCCAGCTTCCAATGGGAAGAGATTCCAGTCCCAACATGGGCCACCAAGAACTAGAGTATCAACGACATGTCTCAGGTCTGATAGTAAAAGGAGAAACCCTAACTTTTCTGTCAGAGATGTTGGGGTGTGGGGGTATGCACTCCCCAACAGTCCCCCAAATGACTGTTACATAAGGTGGGCAGGATGTTTTCTATTATTTGATACATTATGAATTAAATATGCTTTTGTGGCTTTATCTAGACTTTTAAATACCACATATAAGATTCAACGAAAAGAATCAGTAGCAGTCCTTGACAAAGCAGACAATAGAGTTACAATATTTTTAATGGAAAAGTTAATTCTGAGTGCCAAACATCTCATGGAATACAATTTGGGAGCACAACCTTTTTTAAAATTGAGGGTGATTTATGAACAAGTAGAGAATCCACCTGTGTGACAGACTTTGCTACTTTTGCCCCCAAGAATATGCGCCACATGGCATGATGAGTACAACTAAGCAGGGCTGTCAAACCTGACCCTCAAAGTTTTATCTGAGCAGTGACCATCTGCCCCTACGAGACAATGGGCTACATGGCTTCAGTGGGAGAGATGAGAAATGAGGAGACAAAAAGGAGAAAACCTGGCCCCGACTCGGGTTTGCAGCTGAAATGGGGCAAACCGTTCCAGAATGAACGGTCTCATAGTATTATCATTTGTGAATACAAGTTCTCGATCAACGGCTAAAATAACAAACAAAACAGGCGTTCAAAAAAAGCGCCAAGCGCTGTTTGAGGGCTATGTCTTCACCGAGGAGGGGTGTCCTCTTGGTGTCATTTAGGGCTCTCAGGCACGGGGAGAATTTACTGTAACACAATTTGTTCTCCAGTCTCCGCTTGATCAAAGCAACAGTGCACCTACATGAAATTAGTTAACAGAATAAATCGCTGACCCCTTCCCGCTCCCAAAGGAAGGCGAGATGGTTCTGGGGCTCGAAGGGAACTAATTTTCCCTAATGGAAATGAAGAGCTCACTTGCCCTTAGAAAACACTGTCAGGATTTTAACGGGGAGAGATGGGGAGGGGACAGTCCCAGTGGAAGAGGTCAGAAACAAACAAAGGTGCAACAAACTCAAGTCGTGGAGTGAGATTAGGGAGGTCAGTCATCTACGCTGCGGAGAGCATGGGGATCCGGAGCAAGACAAATGCCACCAGGAAAGGTGTGCTGAAGTCAAACTTTAGAGGGCATTTAATGGCAGCCGAACACAATCTGGATGACATTCTGCAGTCACAGGGAGTCGCTGACTGCCTTTACTAAGCGATAGCACCCGAAAGTATTACAGAAAGAGCTGACCAGCCCGAAGAAGAAACATGGAAGACAGAGGGGCGCAAAGGGAATTGTTGCAAGGCCATTAGTGGCAGGACAAGCAGGAGAGAGTACACACCGTCACTAATAATGGGGAACT
>RJWH01008393.1:0-30913 GCA_004363575.1 Solenodon paradoxus
GATCCCTGCCCTGTCCTCCCCCAGCCCTGCACCCCAGCACATGCCACCTGCTACCCTGAGCTCCTGGGTCTCCCTGCCCCGACCTCTTCCAGTCCTGCACCCCAGCACACCTACCTGCTCCTCTGAGATCCTGGGGAGCACAGACCTGTTGCTCTCACCCTTTCTCTGCTCCCTGCAGCTGCTCTGCCCTCTGGCCCTGAGCCCTGGGCCCACACAGCTCCTTGTCTCTTGCTCAGGGGTCTTGCTGCAATCCTTGAATCAGTGCAGTGGGCTGTCCCTCTGTCCATCCAGTCCTCTCTCCTGCTGTGCTTTGTGCCCCTGAGCTGCTGCCAATTCTCTCCAGCCTGTTCACCAGGCACAGCGTCTGCCCACCTGACCCTCACAGGGGACCCTGGCCCCTGCTGGACCTCAGTCCTCTCCCCCGCTGCGGCTGTAAGCTGCCTGTGCAGCCTTCCACGCTGGTTTTTCCAGCTGATGGTCAGTCACCCTGTTCCATTCTCCATCCCATCCAGTCTCCATGCAGCTCCTGCCCTGTCCACAGATGTTGACCTTGTGGTCTCCCAGGGCCCCTTGGCCACCAGCTCTGGTCCCCACAATCCCGCCTGCAGTCTGCCCTGGTGGCTCAGCTGGACAAGCACAGCTCTCGGGCTTCTGCCCACCAGCCTGTCTCCCCGAAGGCCCTGTCTTCAGCCCCACTGACCTCCATTGGCCTCCGTGCACCCCGTGTTAGCATGTGCCTGCCCCGCCTGGCCTCGGACCTGCTGGTGGCTCAGGGTCACAGCATCCCTAGCTTGCTGACTCCAAGGCTGGGCTCCTGCAGCCCGACTTCTGGGAGCCCAATTGGGCTGTGGGCACTCCACCCTCTGCTTTGGCCTCAGGCACATGTGCTGCCCTGGGCCCCCACCGGGCAGAGGTGTGAACCCCTCCCACAAGCCTGCAGACTAAGAACAGGACTGAAACCTGGTGGCATAGGCTCCGAAGTTCCCCTTTCTTCAGGGTGGTTTCTTCTGGGGGGAGGGAGCCCAGACCCAGGATGCTCGCATGTGCTGGGGGATGGGTGGGCCCAGGGAAGAATGTGGGAACATGGCTGTCACCACTCTGCTCCTTGGGGCTGGAGGTCATGGCTACTCAGCCACCGCAGGTCGATGGGCCTGGACCACTCACCTGAACCCTCAAGTCCTGATCTCGGGTGCCTCTCTCTGCCCTGGTGAGGGTGCGCTGTCCCAGGACACTGCTGCCTGAACCAGAGTCCCATCCTGCCCCCGGTCCTGGCCTTGTCCCGCTCACTGGCCTGGCACACAGCTGTCTGCCCCAGACCCAGACCCTACCTCTGTGGCCCTGGTGTGACCGCAGGCTGGTGCCAACCCTGTGGTCAGACGGGCCCTCTGGCTCTCGTGTGCAAGAACAGAGTCTGCAGTGGTCACTGAGGCCTGAAAAAACTGCTCCAACTGGGAGAATGTGCCCTGTCCTTCCTCCAGTGTGGGGCCTGGGGCCCCGCTTCCCCTTGAGGTGCTGGACGGAGCTTCAGTTTCTCCTGCCCTGGAGGGCTGAGGCTGCCCCAGCTCCTGGCCCCCTAGCCATCCCTCAGCTTTGATGATGGGCCTGGGGTTGGGATCCTGGGTAGCACTGTGGCCCCCATCCTGGAAGGGACTGGGGAGAGGAGACACAGCTTCCTCTGAGTGCTTAATGGACATTTACACAGTAATCCAGTAAAAACAACACGATGGAAAGCAACTGTTGAGATGGCATACTGGGAAAATGGGCTCGCCTCTACCCACAGACAGGACACAAGGGCCTCCGCAGAGGAGCTGTGCCTCTGGAAGAGAAGTAGGAATGGGGGTTTGGCTTGTTTACAAGGATAGGAAGATAGACACCTTTTTTCCAGGATTTGCTGCTGGACGTGACATGCACCACCCCACCAGAGGCACTTGTGGCCATTCACAGTGCCTCCAGGTAGATTTCTCAAAGCCACCAGGGCTGCTGTCACTGCTGCGGCAGCGGAAAGTCTGAGCCTGGAGCCACCGGCATGCAGTGGCACCTTGGTGCTCAGCTCTGTCTGCGGAGTTTGCTGGGCACAGTCTCCTGTTGTAGTTCTCACAGGAAGGGTCACATGGGTGCCACCAGACAGCTTCACCTTCCCACCCAGGACTCCTGAGGGGCTCGTCTGTTTGCAGATATAATTGATGAGGACTTTAACCAGGGGAAGGAATCCAGTCCTAGGAAGCTTGAAGAGCCCCAAAGCAAAGCTAAATACACACACACTCACACACACACACACACACACACACACACACACACACACAGACACCCGAAGGCACACTGTAATTACAATGACAAGTCTAAGATAGAGCGAGTTTTAAAAGCAAGCTGAGGAAAATGAGACACATAAAAGGGAGGCCCTAGAAGCCAGCAAAAGCAGAAAGTTTCAGCCAAAAGGGAGTGATGCGACGTATTCAACGTGCTTCAGGAAGAGAACTTTCGGTCAAGGGTACTGTGTCTTCTAGATTGAGGAGTGAAAGTTTTACAGAAAAATGGAAGTTAAAAAAGTGACACCACTAAACCACCTTTTCTAGATCTACTAACAGACTTATAAACCAAAAAATAAAACCCTGCTTAGAAACAGCAAGACACCAAAATCATAAAATATGGGGGTGGAGAAGAAGAAAATAGGGAATGCCAGAATGAATTTGAGATGAATTTCATTCCATTTAAAATAGGGTAGGAGCATATATGCAAACCCCATCATCAACAACTCTGCACCGAAAGCCACAAGAAATAAAAAAAGAAAAGGGAATCAAAACAGAACAGGAACCTATTAAAGCATAGAGAGAATAAGGGGACAAAAGTACAGAAACAGACTGCAAAAACACCCAGAAAACAAATCATATCACTGTAAGAAATACATATCTATCAATAACTATCCTAAATGCCCACAGTCTGAACCTACCCCTCAAAAACCAGAGTAGTCAGATGGCTTAAAAAAACCCCAATTTTCTGCTACATAGAGAAAAGTCATCTAAGCTCCAAAGGCAAGCATAGACTCAAAGTTAAAGTTGGAAGATCCTAGCACCAAATGGTAACTAAAAAAAGGCATAGGGCCATACCTACATCTGATAAGACAGACTCTAACTAAAAAGGGTTACAAGAGACACGGATGAACATTGCATAATGATTGGGGTGTTAACTCAGCAGGAAGATATAACACTAATATGTATGCACATGTAAGAGCATCAACACACATAAAACACATTAGCATCATTAAAGAGACATTGACAGCAGCACAAAAGAGTAGAAGACTTCAACCCCCCCACTTATAACAATGAACACATCAACCAGGAAAGATTAGCAAGAAAACAACCGTCTTCAATAACAAACCAGATCAGATAGGTTTAAAGACACATTTACAAAACATTCCACTCAACAACTGCAGAATTCACATTCTTCTCAAGTGCTCATGGAACATTTTCAAGGATTAACCATATGTTGGGGCACAAGTAGTTGTCAACAACTACAGAAAGATAGAAATCATGTCAATATCTTCTCCATTCATGGTGGCATACAAGGAGAAGTCACCCAAGGAGAAGGAAGTAAAAAAAAAATCCATAAATATGTGGAAAAGAAACAACATTTTCTGAATGACTCTTGGGTAACTTAACAAATCAAAAGAGAAATGAAAAGTACTTGGAAACACATGGAAGCTAAGAGATGAGCTATCATCTACTGCAAAGCGGCAGTAAGAGAAACGCAGCGATGCACAGCCACAGCAAGAAGCAGGAGCGGTCTCAAAAATTCATCTAAGCCCACACATAATGGGCCTGGAAGAGAAGCACAAATTGAATTAAAAGTCAGCAGAAGGAAGGATATACTAAGATTAGAGCATAAATAAAAGGCAATAGAATTAAAAGTACAATAAGAAGATTAATAAAACCAAGAGCTGCTTCTTTGAAAAGATAAACAACACTGACAAACTTTAGCCAGGCTTGCTATGAAAAAAAAGGGGGAAAACTCTAATAAATAGAATCGGCATGAAAAAAAGGTTAAAACGGACATGTGAATCAGAGAGATACAAAGTCCTGTGGAGACTGCTCTGACAGCTGCATGCCAGTACACTGGATGATCAGAAGAAATGACTAACTCATAGAGTCAAAGTGTCTTTCAGACCAAATCGGGAACAAATAGAAATTCTGAGTAGACCCATCACAAGCGTATCTATACTCATAGAGTCAAAGTGTCTTTCAGACCAAATCGGGAACAAATAGAAATTCTGAGTAGACCCATCACAAGCGTATCTATCCAAATAATATTAAAATATGGATTTAAAACACATATGCTTTATGCATCTCTATGTTAAAGCCAACTGCCAATCAATGGGTGTGTGGATAAGGAATATCTGGCAAATATATGTAGGGGAATACTACTTAGCGATAAAAAGGTGGACTCTGCCATTTGAGACATGAAGGGAAATAGAGTGGATTATGCTTAGTGAAATAATTCAGAGGAGAAAGAGAAATACCAGATCATTTCATGTCTATGTGGAGTATGATGAAACAAAGTAAATGAACAGAGAAAACCAATGAAAAACTAGCCCTCGAACTCTGACAACACACTGAGGTTGCCAGAGGGAAGAAGTACATGGAAGAGCAAAGGTTAGTGAGATGCCGATGGTCAAGGACAGTTAAAAAATTGGAGTGGGCATGGTGTGATCTAATATATTTGATGTAGCATCAACCTGGTGATTCTTATAGTTTTGTGTTTAAGTCAATAAAATATATTAAAAAGTAAAATGACAAAGTAAAAACAAAGGTAGCCCAACATGTATTGTACAAGGCCTATAATTTTAACAACACTACAAAAGTATTAATAAAAATAAAATTAAAAGCAAAACCAAAATCAACACAATTTACCCACCCTTAAAACTAGAAAAATCTCACATATGTGGAGACTAAACCATGTACTCAGAAGAACTACTGGATCAATGGGGTTTTCAAAAGAGAGATGAAGAAATAATTGAGCATTAAAAAAATCATGGCACACCTGTCAGAGTCGATGGGATGCGGCAAAAGCCGCGCTGAGAGGAGAATTCATAGCACTACAGGCCCACGTTAAGAAACAAGAAAAACCTCATCATCAAAACTGATGCTTAAAAGAGCTAAGAAAAGAAAATACAAACCACAAAGTTAGCCAAGGAAGGGAACAATAAAAATTGGAGTGGAAAGGACTGTAATAGAGAGAAAAAGACAATACAGAGATCAGCAAGACCAAGAGCTGATTCTTTGAAAAGATAAAATTGACAAACTTTATGTAAGCTTACTAAGAAACAGAGGAAGCTCTCACAAACAGAATCATAAGTGAAAGGGAGAGTTACAACAGATTCCATATCAGAGACTATTATGATCATTTATATGTGCACACATTGGGCAATATATTAGATGGAGAAATTTTTAGAATTCCATCACCTCCCAGTATGGAAACAGAAATACAGCAAACCTAAACAGGAGGATACCAGCAATAAAACTGAAACGGTGATCAACGTCTTCCAGAAAGCAAAATCCCAGTGCCAGACAACTTTACTAGTGAGTTTTACCTAATCTTTAAGAAAGCTGATTATTTTTTTTCAAACTCTTAAGATACTGAGCAAGAGGAAGTGCTTCCACACAGTCTGTGAAGTGAATATGGCTCTCTACCAAAAGCAGACGAGTCAACAGACAGGGAGAGAAAAGTATAGACCGATATCTCTTGCAAACATAGATACAGACATTCTCAACAAGATATTAATAATCAAAGTCAACAATACATGGAAAGGATTTCCCAACATGAGCAAGTGTGATTCATCCTCGGGATGTGAGCAATGCCCAATGGACATAAGTCAGTGAAGGCAGGACACCATCTCAGCAAAGGGAAGATAAAGATACAGATTGTTTCAACATGTATAGAGAAAGTATTTGACAAGATCCAGCACCCATGTCTGATAAAAAGTTCATCTCTACAAAATATGGAAGAATAAAGGTCAAATATGATAAACCCACAGACAACATAAAACTGAATGGTGAAAGCCTGAAAGGTTTTCCTTGAAAATTTGGAAGAAGACAAGCTGCCCACTCTCAGTACTATTGTTCAATATAGTATTTCAGTTCTTAGAGTAATTAGACAGGAAAAAGAAACAAAAGGAATTCAAATTAGAAAAGAGCAGTGAAATCATCACTCTTTGTAGATGACACAATAAACAGAGACAACGCCAACCTGCTACATCAGCATCCATCAGATGATAAAGATACAGTAAAATGACTTGCTATGAAACTAACTAGCAAAAATAGCTCATTTATATATAAATGAGTTAGAAGAAAGGTAAATGAAGTGAACTGTCTCATTTACTATCACTTCAAAAATAATCAAATACCCAAGAATAAATTTATCAAAGCAGGTAAAAGACAAATAAGGATAATTCTAAGATACTGTAAAACAAAATAGAAGATAGACAAAAAGATGGAAATATACCCCATGCTCTTGGAAAATGAGAATTAACATTGTGAAAAAGGCCATCTTATCTAAAGCAATATACAGATTTACTGAAATTCCTATAAAAATCCAATGATATTTATCATGGTAATAGAACAAATAATACTACAATTTGTATGGAACCACAGAAGACCCTGAGTAGTTAAAGCAATTCCAAAAAAAAAAAGAAAAGAAAAAAAAGAGGAAGAATTATGTTTCCTGACTTTTAAGTGTACTTCAAAGGGTTAGTGACTAAAATAATTTGGTGCTGGAATAAAAACAGACACACAGATCAGTGGAGAGGAACTGAGCTCTACCAACAAAGCCACACAGAGACCACCAGGTCATGTGGGAAAGTGGTCATAAGCATTCAGTGGAGAAAGGAGCATCTTTTTCCACAAGTGGTGTTGGGAACACTGGAACCCTTCCTAACACATACACCAAATTAAGTCAACACGGTTAAAAACCTGAATGCAAGACCCCAAAATGTAAACTAGAAAGAAGAAAGCATGAGTCACACACTCGACGATCTTTGGGGACTTAATTCCAATGCCAAGGAAATAAAAGAAAAATAAACAAGTAGGACTCCATGAAGCTAAAAAGTTTTTGTGCCGTGAAAGAACTATCACCAGAAGGAGAGGCCCCCTACTGAACAGAAGAAGATATTTTCATAGCATGATGGGACCAGAGGTTAGTATCCAAGATGCTTAGAGGATCCATGCAAGTCAGCACCAACAGGAAAAAAACAACAGAATAACGAACGGGCCCAGGATCCCAATGGATGCGTCTCGGAAAGGGCCGACAGACGGCCACCAGGCCCACGAAAAAGAACGCTCATACTTGCTGTCAGAGAAACGCAGGAACCCACAGTGAGCGGTCAACTCACCCTGTGCTCTCGGTTGTATGAGCAGGACGACGACCGTGCGGGTGAGGCTGAGGGGAGGCGCCCTCAGCCGCCACTGCTCAGGGCGCACATCGGTGCAGCCGCAGGACGACAGCGGCGATTCCTCAGACGTGAACAAACACGAAGCCACCATGCGATGCGGGAGTTTCCCGTCAGGTGGCTCTGCAAAGACCAGGAGCCCAGTGACCAGAAAGGACACAGCCCTGTGTGTCTGAGGCCTCACTGACAACGGCCAAGACACAGAGACCACCTGACACCTGGCTGCGGAGGTGAGACCAGGACTGCAGGCCTCACGGTGGGCAGTGGTCAGCCCCGGGGGGCAGCGTGGGGGCCGGGCTGTACTGTTCAGAGGAGACGCAGACTCGGGGTGATCTCCCCTCTGTTGACAGTATCCAGAAACAACACAAACGAGGCGATACCATGAAATGGAAACACCTTTCGACTTGGACAGAAAGCCTATCCTGCCAGAGGAGAAGCAGAAGGGATTGACTTTGTTATGATTTTGCTTTATTTCCCCATCCTCCTTCCTTTCTATTTTTTCCGGTTTTGTTTTCACTTTACTAGGACTATGTGGCCACCACAGAGAAGGGACTAAGGGCCCTGCAGACCCCTTTGGCTCCAGATATGTCCCGCTCTTCCTGGGAGGCGGGAAGGGCAGACGTTTTTTGTGTGTCTGCTTTTAAAAATTGCTTTTAGCTGAAAACAATTACTCACACTGGTGTCTCTGGGGTGGCGCTGTAGGGGCGTGTGTCCTGGATGCCTGTAAGGGCTGGCGAGCCTGGCGTCCCCTCCACTGGCTGCAGCGCTGTGCAGCAGCGTGGGGGTTGCCTGGACAGAGGGGGACACTCGCGGACACCGCCAGGATGAAGGTTTGTTCCGGAACCGCAGGTGCAGGTGCCCAGTGCTTCCAGCAGGGGCGGGAGGGCCGCCTCTGTCCTACAGGACGGCGCTGGCTTGACTCAGCACTGGCAGCTCCAGGCACACGGCGCAGACGCTCAGGGCCGCCACGAGCACACCTGGGCGAGTCCGTAGGGCCCCTCCAGGAAGGCGCCCGGAAGCCCCTCAGGTCTGGGACACTGCTCTGAAAAGACACCTGGACAAAGGAAAGTGTCCAGTGCGCCTGTGTGGCCTCTTCCTGGCACCCGGCCGTCCCGCAGGCTGCGCCGCACTGCGCTGTGCCGTGAGGCCGAGGCCGCCGTGGGGGCGGCCCCTGGGGCCACACAGCCCGCCCAGCCCTGAGCTGGAAGACGGGCCTCTGCGCTGCGTCACGGGGCCGCGAGTGGTCCTGTCTCGCGCTGGTCCGCCTGTGCCGCATGACGACGTCACTTGTCACCACAGCCGCACACACGCGGGGACCCACGTCCCTGGCTCGCCCCGCCTTCTGAATGTGCGTCCTCAGTGTTTCCTGCAGCAGCTGCGTGCGTCTCTCGGTGGCCTTATCCTCCCGTGTTCGGATTTGCGCTCCTGCTGTTTTGCTCATCGTGGGCCCCAAGGCACAAAAGCTGCTGCCAACGTCATCCTCAGAGGTCACTAGGAGGTGGCCTGGACACGAGCTGCCGGGGTGCTGGCCCAGGAGCGGGGACATGATGGCCCCTCTCACCATCTGGAGCTGAGACCAGAAAGAACAAGAGAAAGTGACGGAGGAGAGGCCTCCGGATTGCCAGCAAGGGGCGAGTGACAATTCGAGAAGGCACCTGGGTCGCAGCCACGGAAACGCCCAGCGCCTGCAGTGAAGACGAGACACGAGTGCACCCCTCCGGTGGCCGGGGTGTGTCGACTGGCGGGGGGGAGAGCAGCACGTCGTCACCCTGTGGGTGGCCCGTGGCTGGTGGCCGGTGGCCCCGTGGCGCCGATGCTGGAGAGGGGCCAGAGCCAGGAGTCCTCACGAGCTGCTGGCCACAGCAAATCTGCAAGGACACGCTCCAGAAACAGTTGAGAGGACTTTCCTTTGTGGGAGCCTCCTCTGTGCGAGTTCAGCCCCTTAAGGCCGGAAGGCGGCCTTGCTACAGGCGGAGCCCTCAGCATCTGCGCAGTGTTACAAAGTGACCAGTGAGATAAAAAAGACAGGCCCAATTCCTGCCGGCGACTGTATGGGTGATCACCCAAATCATACAGCCATCTGTGAAAGCAACTCCGGGTTTATAGACACACAGAAAGGTGCAGGGAACAAAGGCAGTTGATAATCTGCAGCTATGGTTGTTATAGGTTTCCATAGTAACGTGTTTGACATTTTCCGTTATCTAAAATTTTCATTCTGCACCTCCGATTCAGCTGGGGAGGTGCCAGGAACAGTATGGCTCACCCTTGAGCCCCTGGGTGTGCGGGGTTTTGTGCACAAACTGGACGGTACAGTTATCTCAAGACTGATCGTCTAACTGAACTTCCTGTTTTGGGGGCCTCAGGCTGGCTTGTGAGCTAAGAGTGACTCAGTACGTAGAAGTCTTTACTTTCTTCCAATTTCCTGTTTCAGCAGAATCCAGGTCTGTCCCCACACTGCCCCTCCACCCCGTCCCTCGGCCAGTGGAGAGATGCTGCGGGACGCACCCTTCAGGGTTTTTCTTTGCTGATGATGCTCCTGTAAACCCTCCTCCATCCACTTGCATCTTCCCAAAGTCTAGTGCAGTTTCTTCTGACAAATCCAGTTAATTGATTCACTACCCGGCAGCAGGCCCGCAGCTGAGAGGTCTGCAGGCTGCTGCGGAGGACCTGTGCCCAGGTCGTCGCTGCCCCTGAGCAGGATTTGGAGAGATGGGACACGAGGGACGGGGTGCCACGGGACAGGAGGGTCCGTAGATAAGGCAAAGTCTGCCGTTGAGAAACTCACATTAGGTCACTTTGATTTCATGAAAGACCCACTTCTGAACCCACTTCCACACCCGCGGACACACGGAGGTGGTTTACCACACGGGATGAAAGGCAGTGGCCTCGGTGTACTGGGCTGTCCCCAAGAGGCCGGCCCAGGCCTCCCCGGAACCCACTTTCCACATGAATGTTGTCAGAGCGTTCCTGTTGTCGCTGCTTTTGTAGCTGGTAGGTGCTATTTGGTGGAACTTTCTGGGATTTTTGTGGTCTTGGGAATGCTAGCTCTTTATCCTATAAGTAAATGGCAGTGGTGTCTCTGCTTTATGTCATTTCAGCGTTGGAATCTTCAGAAGTGTCCTTACCGATGGGGACCAGGCCCTGTTCTGTCGCCTGCGCATCCACGGGCCACCTGCAGTGGACTCCGGTCAGCTGAGCTGTGTACTGCACACTCCAGGGTGACCCCCAGCAGCTTTAGAGAGACACGTGTAATGGGAATGTTGAAAGAGGAAAGAAGGTGGAGCCAAACAAAACACTTTATAAGGAAGGGTGTTTCATAAAAGCAATGAAGACTAAGAACATACACCAAACACCACCGCCGACAGAGGACCACACACAGGTGAGTGCAGGAACCACAGGCAAAGTGTGGGAGCAGAGGGCCACACCGTCAGAGACCACAGGCCTGCAGGACCTCAGGGGGTGCTAGCTGAACTCAGCAGGACAGAGTCACCCCCATGTAAAGTCTTTATTCTCCCAAATAACACATTATTTTTATGCTCACATGAAGTGTGCGGCAGAATCGACCAAATTATGGAGGTATTTCAAAGATGAAAAAGAATGAAAGGTGTGCTTTCAGATTGCAATGAATAAAATGAGAAATCAGTAATAGCTGGAAAACCTCAAAATATCTGGAACTCTAACAACATATAAAGAAATTTCAACATAAATAGAAACTGCTTTGAACTAAGTGAAAATGGGCAAGTAACGTCAGATTTGTGGTGGTGGGGGGTGGAACACTCTTACAGGGGAATTTGTGGCCTCCTTAGAAAGACACATCCAGAGCAGCGACGTTCTCGCCGCGGTGGTTCGCCGCAAAGTGGGACACTGCTCAGCTCTGGGCTGAGCCCCTGCAGCACCAGAAGAACCGCAGGGAGGACAGTCAGTGAGGACGTCGGAGGAGACAGTGGTTTCGCCTGTATGGTGCATGAAGACGAAATTAAATCAAAACCAATGTTCACTTTGTAAAATCACATGTGTGCCTCCCAGGAGAGAAGGGGGAGAGAGATCAGCTTGAGCAGCAGCGGTCAGTTCTGAGGTGAAAGGCAGACTGGGGCTGTCATTGGTGAGCCGTATTCATGCGTGTGCTGCCTTGTCGGTGTTTCTCATGGCGCACACTTTAAACATACATGATGTAATGACACCTCATTCCTTCAACAAAATTAAAAAAGGAACGAGAGACTCAACATATAAACCTAAATGAAGAACCCAGTAATTTGCACGTTAGGGTAGAAATCATTACAATTGAAAGAAGAAAATAAGAGCAAAATCAATGCATCCGAAGCTGTTCTGTTGGAAAAAAGTCAACTCCCAGTCGTGGAAGAGCAGACATTTCCCCCGCGGAGCCGGGTCTGAAGGTCAGGAGCCCTTCCACTGACACAGTTTTCCCAAGCGGAGCAGCAAGCAGCTCGTGCAGACTCCGGGGCCTTGCGGTGCTTGGGCCGCTGCTTTCAGACCTCTTGCTGGTGCGCCGGCACATGGAAAAGCTCCAGCTCGGCGTCTGTTTTGTCACCTTGTCCAGTTCATCAAACACAGATGCTCCAGACTTCTGTTTGCCTCCACCTGTTTGATCTCTCAGGTGTTTCTCTGTTGGTTTTGTGGGAACGCTACTAGATGTCCTCTTCACCTCGTCAGCCACCATGGTGGCGGCAGGCCGGCTCGCAGTGGAACCGACACCCAATAAGACCTGTGGGCTGGGCGCCGTGGCAAGCTTGGCCATGGCCTGCACCTCCAAAGCAAGTGTAAGTAGGTCTGTACATCTGTATGTACAGATGCTAAAGAAATCAAGTCAATAATCAGCACACTTCCCCAAAAGAAAGCACAAGCCCCATCTGTTTTTTTAAAAATTTCCTTTTTATTGTAGTAATTATTCTACACATTAAAATAGTTTCCTATGTGTAGGTTCCCCATTTCTTAGATCTATGTCAACACACCCTGCCCTCCACCTCACCCCATTCCCCATTGGTCACCTCAGTTCTGTTGCAAGTATGCAAGTGTTGGTTGTATTTCATCTGCTCCTTTGTTTTGTCTGTTCACGCTCCACCTGTGACTGAGGTCATCTGGTGTCTGTCTTTCTTCTTCTGACTTGTTTCACTGAGCATCATCCCCTCTAGTTCCATCCATGCTGATTCAAATGACAGGGTTTCATCTCTTCTCAAGGTTGTGCAGTGTTCCATCTGACGTTGGGCACTTAGGTCATTTCTGGTTCTTAGCTGTTGTGAATAGAAGGCCCAGGTGGTTTTACTGGTAAATTCTGTCAAACACTATGAAAGAAATGATACTAATTCTCTACAACATTTTCCAGGATATGGAATCAAACCTCATCTATGAGATCAGAATTGCTGGAATGCCAAACCAAATAAAGAACTGCTAAGAATGAAAAACTACTACTATTTCTCATGAACCTAGATGCAAAATTTCCTCAAGAAAATATTAGGACATCAAATCCAACAGCACATAAAAATGATATCTCTTCTAGGATTTATTCTAGGTATGCAGGAATGATGGTTAATGTTATGTGTCAACTAGGCTGGGCCATGGTACTCAGGATTGGGTGAAACACCAGTCTGAATATTGATGTAAACTTCTTAAAATTTTTTTTAGCTAAATTTGATTTATAATATGATATGAGGTCATAATGTGGGTTTACTGTTAGTCATATAAATGACAACACATCATGCCCACCACCACATAACCAAAAGTCTCCACCATTGTCCAAGGGATCCGCCACCCCTGCTCCCACCCCACCCCTTCCCCACCAGTAGCCTCAGTTCCACTGCTAATATCCGAGGGCTGGTTTCATTTAGTCTGTCCCTTTGCTTTCTTCCACACGTGAGTGAGGTCATCTGGAATTTGCCTTTCTCCCGACTAATCTCACTTAGCACCATCCCCTCTAGTTCCATCTACGTTGTCGCAAGTGACAGAATTTCCTTGAATTCTCTTGTAATATAGACCACATCTTCATCCATTCATCTGATGACGGGCCCTTCAGTCGTTTCCAATTCTTGACTTGTGAATAAGACAGCAAAAGACATGAGGTGCATAAGTCTCTGCAAATGAGTGTTTTGGGGTAAATATCCAAAACAAAGTGGGATGATAGGCTCACAAGGAATTTCCATTTTCAATTTTTGAGGAATCTCCATACTGCAAGGTGGTATTTCATTGTGTCTTGATTTGCATTTCCCTGATAGCAAGTGAGGAGGGACATCTTTTTTCGTGCCCGTAGGCATCTGTGTGTCTCCTTTGGAGAAATGTCTATTCATATCCTCTACCCACTTTTTTGTTGACTAGTTTGCTTTCCTGTCATTGTGTTTTGTAAGTTCTTTATTTATTTTGGATATTAAGCCCTTGTATGATGAGCAAATACCTTCTTCCATTTAGTAGATTGTCTTTTCATTTTGGTGAGAGTTTCTTTCACTTTGTAGCCTTTTACTTTAAGGTTGTTCTGCTTTTTGGTTTTTGTTTCCTCTGCCATTGCAGTTGAGTCCCCAAAGACCTCTCAGAGACCAGTGCCATAGAATATATTGCCTATGTTTTCTTCTAAGAATTTTATGGTTTCTGGTCTATATCCAAGTCTCTAATCTATTTTGAGTTAATTTTTTGTGTATAGTGTTAGTGGACTTGATTCATTCATTTGCATGACTGTCTAGTTTTCCCAACACAATTGGTTGAAACACTTTCTTTTCTCCATTATGTGCTCTTGATTCCTTTGTCATAAATTAACTGATCATATATATATGAGTCATTTATGGTGATTCAGTTCTATTCCAGTGATCTATGTCTCTGTTTTTACTCAAGTACTATACAGTTTTGATCATTATTGCTTTATAGTGTAGCTCAAGGTCTGGGAGAGTGATAACTCCACTTTCATTTTTTTCCTTCATGATTGCTTCGGGTATTTGGGATATTTTGTAATTCCACACAAATTTAAATTATTGTTCTATTTTCTTGAAAAATGCCAGTGGGATTTTGATGGAGATTGCATTGCATCTGTATATTGATTTAGATAAGATGTCCATTTCAGCAATATTAAATCTTCCCTATGAGCATGTGATATCTTTTCATCTCTTTTATTTTCTGCTACTTCTTTTAACAAAGTTTTGTGTTTTTGTAGTACAGGTCTTTCACCTCATTTGTTAAGTATATTCCAAGGTGTTTAATTCTTTTTATTTCTATTGTGAGATATTTTTCTTGATTTCATTCTCTTCTCTTTGTAAGCTGGTTTAGCAATAAGAGGCAGAGACAAGGGGACCCTGGGCTCTAAGTGAGACTTTATTGTCCCATGTGTAGGCTGGGAAAACTCCCTTCTGAGAAGAGACAGAAAAGAGTAATTGGAGGGAAGCTGTGAGAGAGGTTTTTAAGGGGGCAGTCTCTGGCTAGCATGGAGGGAGCTAGAGGTGGAATTTCGATAAGGCCATCTGGCTGAGCTGCTGACTTAGGGGTAGGGAGTTGGTGGGCTGGAATGTTAGGTGAGCACGGAGGGGTGGGAGTGGAGTCCTTGAGTTCAGTAAACAGGAGGGGTAAGAACAGCATCTAGTCTTGCTCCAGACTGCAAAACATTTCTCATGCTTGGCTGGAAAGTGACAACTTTCAGTTTTTTGTTTTCTTTTATCTCCTGTATCATTCCTGCCTTTGTTTTTTATAAAAGATGAAGGGGAAAGTCTCAAATTGCTACTTCCTGCTGAATGGAGGATGAAGTGGGCACCTTGAGGGAGAGAAACCTTGTTTTCCTGTAAGAGAAGGAGGTTACAATTAGTGATACCGGTGGCCGTCCTTCTCATAAACTTAACTAGAAGCTGTGTAAGGCAGAGACCAAGTAGAAGGAGGATGAGAAAGGGTAAGTATGGAGTGAGGACTGGGGGTATCCAGGAAAAGAAGGGGGGGCATGGATTGAGTGTTTTCTCGGAGCTGAGTGGCTACGCTACAGAGTTTGAAGAGATTTTTCTCTATCTGGCCTGATTGGTTTATGTTGAAGCAGAATTCTTCTTGGAGAAGACAAGTGCCTCCTCCAGAAGAGGCTAATGTGTCCAGACCTATACAGTTCTGCAAGACAACCGAAGCAAGAGAGTTAATTTGGTTATGAAGGCCTGAGGTTGGTAGGAGTGGAGGTGCCACTTGATGCCTAGGGCTGAGACTATCTCTTGTGTGACCTGAGAAATAAATGCAGGACTGTTATTGGATTGGAGAGAGGCAGGGATACCAAGCCTGGGAATGATGTCTTTGAGGAGGGCTGTAGATACTTCATGGGCTTTTTCAGAGGCGTCAGGGAAGGCTTCCCACTTGCGCTGTTCCTTTGTTCCTTATCAATCCAGATGATTGCATTCTTTGGCCAGGTGGCACCAGAGACAATTCACTGTCCTGATATCTGAACTTTGACCCCTCGCCTAATGCCTGCTCCTGTGGGGGTCCTGACATTCCTGCCTTTTTCTTTTTAAATTGGGAAGAAAAAGTTTGGGGGAGGAGGAATAGGATGTCAGCTTGGTCTAGGAGGGGGCAACAAACAATTGGTACATAACAACATTTTAGAATTATAACCAGAATAAGTTTTCTATTAGACCACATTAGGAATTTCGTGTAACTTCAGAACATACATATTAATTCAAAATAACAGGTTAAAAAGGAGGAGTTTAAATACGAGTAGGGATCCTAAAAAGGACTGATTCAGGAAAAGTCTGAGTGGGAACCCCAAGGGTATTGCCACGCATTTCAGAGAAAATGCAGCATAGAAAGTCTTTCCAGACTAGAAATGACTAGAATGACAAGTCCAATTTCATTAAAGAGAAGATAATAGTGAAAATAGTTACTATAAGAATAAAACACATAAGAGGGTACTGGTAAAACTTGGAAAGTGCTATAGTAATTGGTGAGATCTATTCCAAATAGAGGTAGACCAGAGATTTTCCTGGTGTGGGTGAGCTTTCAGAGGCAGAGGACCAGGAAAACAGTAACAAATCATCTGCACCAACTACATTTACTTATCTGAAGGGACTCCTTTGAAGGGGAATTTTTGATTGATTCACAGGTATCTGGTCTTTCACCTGGAGCACAAGACTTCCTTCTGGTTATGTGTACAATTCAAAAGATGAATGAGAGACAATTTAAAATACCATTAAACAAGGCAATTCACAAGGCAGGATATGACTTCTAGAGTAATTTCTCTTTGCATTACTTATGTTAAGAAAATACAGAGAATAGAAATAGATTACCAGAGTAAACTAGATGAAGTACTTTTCATTTATGTTCAAAATCTGATGTGAAGAATGAATTTGGAGATTAGAGCACTGGGTGAGGACAAACTGGCTCTTTCATAAATGAGAAAATTAAAGTTTTACCTCCAATGTCAGAGTTACCTGAAGCTCGACATTTGGCATGAAGAGTTGGGAGTCAGATTACTCCTTGGGCCCCATCATTTGATCTTTGTCCCTTGATGCATGGGTTGGACTGTAAAAAGGTGGTCCCTTCTCACTCTGGAGATGAGAGCACTGTTTTCTTGTGTCCTTTTTGCACTAGGCCTGGTCCATGTGGATTCCAGGTTTGAGGGCACATTTTTGCTCAAGTGACTGGCTTTGCCTCAATGGTAGCTGGGAGCGTTTCCTTCAGGTTTGTTCAGTGATGTCAGTCTTCTTAGATGATGCCTAGGTAAACTGGCTGGAGATGCTGACAAAGGTAAGGAAACAAAGATATTTCTACAAGGAGAAACTATAGAGAAATTCAGGTTAAATTACTCCTTAAATTTAATAGGATGAGAGGATGAGACTACCAAGAGTGCATAGCAGTAGATTTCTGAGAGCAGTAATTTTGGGAGGAGGGGTATGGCTCTGCCTCCTGGCTCATTAGTAACCGTCATACAAAAGAGAAAAAAGTACTTTCTTAATTTGGTAAATCATGAAAATCTTTTTTTTCCAACACTATTTTCACAAAGTTTTGAACATGAAAATATCAGCAGTTTCTTTAAATAGTAAAGAGTAAAAGAACCATGGTTAAAGGTTTGGTTATAACGTAATTGGCAATGTTTGACTGATTTTGAAGTACACAGTGTTTTAAATTAGTAAAGAGATTAGTAGCTAAACATATTAGAACTTTTAGAAAAATATTTGACCCTTAAATCTTGATTTTCCAAAGAAACTTATTCTTTTCTTAATTGCTGCAACCCACGTCTTCCACAAACATTTTTCACTTGCACACACCTTCCTACTACATGCCAAGTTCATTCATTTTGCCTTCCATGCATTGCCATTTCCTTTACTTCACTAAAGACAAAATTTCCACAGTACTTTCTTATTAAAAAAAACGCAGTCTGTATCTTTCTATTCAGAAAACACGTTCATTCACTTTCACTTTTTTTTCTCTCAAGCACCTAACTGAAGCTTATCTAGTTTTCAGGCTTTCTATTCCAGAGAGAGAGAGAGAGAGAGAGAGAGAGAGAGAGAGAGAGAGAGAGAGAGAGAGAGATCTATTTCCCTCCTTTAGCTGCTTGTAGGACTTAGCTGCTGTCTAACTTCAAGATGTAAATGCAGCAAACAGACTAGTGTCAACCTGTGGGTTTTATGGTGGGTGGGACAGGTAGAGAGATATTAGAAGTTACAGTCAGAGAGAGAGAAAAAAAAACTTTATGGTAAAGAGTGGAATAAAGGGGTTGAGAAAGGGGTTGAATTATGTAGATTTTCAGTCAAGAAGAGAGCAAATGAGAAGAAATTATCGTCTGCCCTTTAGGAAAAGACAGTTTGGAGAAAAAAGAAGGGAGTGGATTTAGAGAAGCTCTCTGGCCTTGATTTCAGCGAGAAGACCTGGAGGTTGTTTTCAGGCTGTAGCTCCTTGAGAGAGGAGGGAGGGAGAGTGAAGACTTTCCAGCAACATAAGAGGGGTGGTTTTAGGGAACGAGGGAGTGCCATTTACCCCCATAATAGAGACTGAGGTGTCTCCAACAGGACCAGAATAAATTAGAGTCAAATATGCAGCTTTTATATTAGTTAAAAGATCAGCTTACCTGCCATCACCCGGCACCTGGGGCTCGAACATGGTTAAGGGGGTCGCAGTGGCCGTCTACCAGGCGGGTCCGGGTACCCCTTCAGCCTCCCATCAGCGCTCCCAGCAGTTGGTGAGCCCCTGGGGCCATCGCTGGCAGTGAGGGCCAGGTGAAAATGCCCACTTACCTGGGGGCCTGGGGGCATACTTGTAATACCTACTCTATCTGAGCCAAAAAGGGCAGGGCCACAAGGGAACTCGAGGGTTGGGGCACTGAGGAGGCCCAAAGGTCCTCTCACTTGCATTTGAAGCGTGTGCCCAGGAACATGGGCCTGGTGCCCATTGAGACCCTGAGCCCAGCTGGGTGCCAGTGACAAGATCTCTGGCAGTGGCCAGGAGCTGAAAGCCCAGATATTGGACTTCTGCCTTAGCCTGGTCTTTTTGATGTTGCTACTGAGGCTCCACATCTTTATTACTAAAGACCTGAAAGGCTGCCTTGAGATTTTTTTTTTTGAGGGGTCTGTGGGCTGTTTCCCAATTTGTGTAATTTGCAGTGGTAGAGGATAAGAAAGATTATAGGAAAGATTATAAGCACAGGTCACACATTCAAACTCCCTGAAAGTAGTCAGGCCTGAGAGGAGAGTGTGTAGCAGAATTCCATTTTGAGAGAAAGAGACCAGTCAAGAAAAGGGACTGTGAAGACAGACAGTGAAGGGAAGATCAGAAGCAAAGGTTGAAGTGGGGGTGGATGGGTTGGAGATTATTAGGAGGACAATGGGGTGGAGAAATTGGTTCTGTGGGGTTAATAGGCTCTGAAGTCAGAAAATGTGAGAGATAGGAAAGAGGCAGTGTGAGAAAGCAGAGAGTTTTAGACTTAGAGCAGAGATAAAAACAAATTTGAAGGCGTTTCCTAACCAACTTCTGCTGCAGTGGCAAAAGTTATCCAAATTGCACCGAATGTAAGGATTGAGGGCCATTTTGGGGCCACAGTGATCTGTGGAGCTTGCATATAGAGGGTAGTTTCTTAGGCAGGGGTGAGACTTGTATGTTAGGGACGGGGTTGGTAAAGAGTTTGAGGAGTTCAAGGCAATCATGAGGAGAGAGCGTGACATCTGAGAGTGGCAGGGGCAGGAAGGTCGTGGGTTTGAGAGAAGTGGTGGAGGATTGGAGAGAGATATGCGGGGTGTGGAGAAGGTGAGCATGTAGTTGCTGTATTCTGGAGGGAGAGGCATCAGAAATGGGCTGATGAGAAGTGAGAGACTGTAGGGAGTGTGAGATTTGGATTTGAGCATAAGGGATAAGATGTAAGGCTTCCTGCCCCAACAGGGCTGCAGAGGCTGACATGTGGAGGCACTGAGGCCCCTCTAAAGGGGGAGTCAGGAGATTTGGACAGGTCGGCTATGGCATTGGAGAGAGGCCCCCCTTTTGGGATAAGAGCCCAAGTGCAAAGCTGTCCCGGGAGTCTGTACAGGTGGAAAGGTCGGTCTGGGGATGGAAGGTCCAAGGCTGGTGCTTGGAGGAGACCATTTTTATCTCTTGGAAGGAGCATTGCGTTGAAAGGGGACCAGAGAGGGGCAAGTCAACGTCTTGTCCTGTCGTATCTTGGTATAGGGGCTTCATCAGGAGAGCAAAGTTAGGAACCAGGCACCCGAAGAAATTGGCTAACCCCAGATAAGAGAGAAGTTTCTTTTCTCTGGTGGGGAGGGAATAAGACTGCAGGTTTTCTGAAGGAGGGAATTGCCTTTTCTCCATGCGATAGAGTGAGCCCTAGATAAGAGACCTGGGGTAGACAGAATTGGACCTTTTTTGGAGAAAAGGATGTACAGGATCGGATTGTGTTAGTAGGGTTAGGAGGTTATAGGAAAGAGAGAAGAAATGTTCCCATCTTGAATAGAATGTCCCTTTCTAGAAGAGGAGCGGGTCAGGTTGGAATTACTAGGAAAGAGTGAGTGAAAGCTTGTGCCAAAGTCTGTTTCTCCCAGAAGGCAGTTAAGAGGAGGGAAACAGAATGACTGCACTGCTTTCCATCAATGCCAACAACAGAAGGGAGAGGTCTTAAAGGTCCCTGTCCCATTAACTCCTTCAGGGACGTAAGCACAGGTGACCAAGGGTGCCTCCGCCAATCCTATTGGACTGGGCTTATACGTACGACCCAAGGTGCTTAATATCTATTTCGGCTGAGCATAAATTACACAGGAGACAAACAGAAGTTGCACGAATCACACGAGGTTTATTTACCTTAGCCTGGTGGTTTCCAGGCTTCAGCAGGCCACCCGGGGATCCGCGCTGACAGACACACACACTGGAACGAAGGACGTGCAGCTGCATCACTGGAACGAAGGACTTGCAGCTGCGTCTCAGCTTCTCGTTTCAGGGCCCGATTCTGCGGCTCACGATCTGGACTCGCGGTTCAAGGCAGAGCTTCAGGCAGGTGTGATAAGGGGAGTGGAGAGTGACCGTCTGTGGAGGAGCTGGAGGAGCAGAACGAACAGCTCTAACGGCTCTCTCAGTCCTCTACTCTTATACTCTTAGATGGGCGTCTTCTGGTGTCTTCAGTGTGTCTTTTCAGCGGGCTCCAGGGGCTGCCTGGGGCTGTGATATCTAAGGGTACAGGTGCACACAGGGGTGTCGCCTAGTGGCGTTTTTATCTTTATGTTTGCACTCAGTTTAGTTTCATTTCACTCACTTTATAACATTTAACAGGGCATAAGTCACTCCATTTTCTAAGTGTAATACATTCTTAATATTATCTATCCTAATTACTATAACATTCCACCCGGTGATTCCCGAAGGTTTTGGCCTGAGGGAATCATAGAAGTTTCATTAAATTTGTCTTTTTGACTTGTTTGTTTGGTTTACAACATTGGTACAATGGAACAATACGATCTCTAAATATCTTAACAGCCAAGCATAAAAGGAAAATCATAGCCAGTCCAAATAATATTTCTTTGATAAGCGTCCAAGTTGATTCGAAGAACGAGAATCCAGACTGAATCCATGTGACGGGGTTCAAGAAGTTCCAGTCTGGGTTACATGGGACAGTTCTCCCATGTACCAAAAATGCATGAGATGTTCCTGAAATGGGACTATGTTTACTACTGCTCTCTGTATGCAGGAGCTATTTGATACATTTTCGTATGGATCTACGTGTTGGACTATGTTTATAATTTTACTATTTAGTTGAAGTATTGTATCGTTCGTTATTGTGTACGATTGTATTGGTGGATCCCTCTGTTCGACCTCCACGATGGAGACAGATCTTAAAGTTAATGAGTCCTGAAACCACTGTTGAGCGATAACGTTCTTTTAGTGAGGTTCTGCCATATGTTCTCATGGAAGTTTGTTCACCATTTAATAGTAACACTTCACAATATGTTGGATGGTAATATGAAGGGCATAGTTTGTATGTGGATCTATAATGTAGGGAAGTGTTAAAGTCACATTCCCCTATGGTCTAAGTGAGAAATAGGAATTATTATCTACAAGTTGTATGGGTGGTGAAAAACATAATGTGTGGAGTTATTATATAATCTCCACTTTATTGTAGGAAAGGGACCAGGTAATTTGATCGTGATTGGTTTATATGTGTTGGTAGTGGTAGGAATATTGGTTTTAGGGGTAGAGATGGATGTATCAGGGGAGCTAGCGGAAGTAGTTGGAGTAGAAGTAGCAGGAATAGTCATCTGCTGGTTTTTCTCAGCGTGGATAGGCCCTAATAGTATGAGGAGAAGCATGAGGGGTAGGGTTCCTCTGGTTCGTCTATTTCCATTATATTTTTCCATTCTGATATATTGTGTAATTCTCTCTGTGTTGGTACAGGGTTATGGTGCCAGAATGGGGAGCAAAAGCGAGGATCTGTATATGAGCGTTTTAAAAGATTAATAAGCTCGTGGGGTGCATTTGGGGGTGGAAGTTGGGTTGGATTTCTATTATTTGAATATACAGCTTGTTCGCCTATGCTAGTTTGGTCTCGTATTAATGCTAAGAAGAAATGCAAAAGGCCTGAATATCATCCAGTAGATTCTGTAATTTTCTCATTATTCCTCCTGAAAATACATGGAGGTAGATTTCTTGGTATTGCATTTCAGGGTCAGTTTGCCATCTAGGATACCATGATGGATTGCACATTTCAGGACGACTTTCTATATCTATGGGGCCTGTCAACAAAGGGGTCGTAGGTTGTAATGGTGATATGTCTATTTGCGTTCTGGGTGGTGTTGGGAAATGTGGTAGATCTGGAGATGGAATAGGTGTAGAGTGTTCTGGAATCTGGACTGAATCAGGTATATTTTGAGGGGTTTGTAATTTTGCCTGTTGTAGAAATGACTCTAAGTCGATTTCCCATGTGTCCATTTCAGCCCCGTTGAAGGATACTGAGGGTGTAATTATAAAGGAGTGATGAGGTGTTTATTAAGAAATTTAAAATCTGATTCTCTGGATGGCTTGTAGTATTTGTAGAGTTTGCTTTATGTCCTCTGTGTTTACACCACATATACTCCAATATCAGGAGGTTGCTGATCAACAGTAAGCTTATTAGAAGTATGCAAATGCAGAATGTTTTTGAGCATAAGTTTACCATGTCTCCTTTTGCATATTGGGGGATGTGGTAGTAAGTTGAGAAGGATAGCGTATATGGCAAATACTATAAATGCAAAAAGTATTTGTGGGAATATAGGGATAACTATCTGATGCATCTATTAATTTCTAGGCTGTGTATTTTTGGATTGTTGTCTGTTATAGTTGTCCCTTATCATTTACTGTCCAGTATAATGATGATCTGCTATCCGCAATGATCTTCTGCAAAGATAACGAATTATCTTTAGGGTTTTTTTGCTAGAATTTTATAAGGCATGTGTCTGTGCAATTTAGGTGGTGGGCAGAATTGGTATTCTTCGATATTTTCTATATGCGGAAGGTATAGTTCCTCTAAAGGTGATGGTCTATTTTGTCTAGGTCTAGAGTTTAATAAAAGGCAAGCCCTATTCAACAGTTCTTGCAATGAAGGGTATGAGTTATATATTAACAGTGTTCGCATTTTATGTTTTAGTAGTCCATTATGTCTTTCGATTGTTCCCTCTGCCGTGGGGTTATATGGCAAGTGGAAGCTCTAGTCTATATTATATTCTGATGCTAATCTTTGGACTGTTGCTGTGGTAAATTGTGTCCCTTGGTCTGATTCTATAATTTGTGGTGGGCCAAAATGCATCATCCATGTATGTAAACATTTTAGGGTCGTGTTTGCATTAGGGTTGGTTGATGCTGTTGCCGCCAATATTCCAGTATGGACATCTACTAATGTGCATGCGTACTTTTGTGAGTATGGTACATTTAATGGTCCTACAAAATCTATTTGTAATAGTTGATTGGTTGTATGAGGTTTGCTTATTCTTGGTGATTGTAATGCTTGAAACATGTGTGTGCCTTTGCATGTTGTGCAGGTGTTTATGGCTGACTTAATGTCTTTAATTGGTGCTTTGATATTTCTTTTAATGAACCAATTCGTAAGTGCAGATTGTCCTATATGTCCTAGTGTCTGGTGTATCTGTAATAAATGGTATTGTCAGCTTCATTTCTAACTCTGGGGTTTGGATTTTATATTTACCATCTTCCTTTTTTAATTTAATTGAAGGAATTGGTGGTATTGCCCATTTTCCATTCTCTTCTCTTTTTAGTTTTAATTTAATTGCTAATGATTTGGATTTATCTGTTATTGTTAGATTTTCTTCTGGTGTCAGCCCCTTTGCTAATTTGTCTGCAATTTGGTTGTATAATGTTGTTTTAGAATCATCACTAGCATATGCATTTACATGCGTGACATAGATCTTTGTCTGTTCAGATAATTTCTCTATTTTTTCCCAGTATTCTCTAGACCATAAATCCTTTGCATTAATTTGCCAATTGGTTTGTTTCCATTTTCCTGACCATAGTACGATTCCATTAAATACTGCCCATGAGTCCGTAAATATATATATACTTTAAATTTTTGCGTGCACACTGCCTCCTGTATAGCTAGGTATGTAGCTATTAGTTCTGCATGTTGTGCAGACTTGGACTCATGCTTTGCAGTCAGGGCTTGTTGTGTTGCGGGATTGAAAGCTGCTGCTTTCCAGATGTTACGGTCACCAGACACGGAGGCTGATCTGTCTGTAAACCAGGCATTTTTTAAGACAGGGGTGTATTTTGGTCCCTGTTCTCCTGTAGGCTTTGCTATAGTTTCAAACTTGTTGGCACAGGTAGGTGGCTCTACCTCAAGTTTGTTAACCTTCTCAGTGAGGAGGGCCGGTTCTCCGGTGCGTTAGTGCTACGCGTATTTATATACCACTCCCACACCATCACCTTTTCTTCAATTTGGCTACCTGCCAATTCTTCCGCTGAGGTGTTTAGCCAGCTTTCAGGGGCAGTGTGCTCCTGATCACTATGGGTTGCAGTCCGGTCAACCGTGTGAAGCAGTGCCGCATATAAAGTCCAAATTAATTTCTCAAAATATGAGTATTTAAATTGAGAATATGGAAATTTCTTGGACCAGAATCTTACTGGTATCAGCCTATGATCATTTTTGCCTTTCTTATATAATCCCCAATTACCATGTTCAGTTGCGAACGCTGTGTCTAATACAACCTTGTCTCCTGGTTGTATGTTTTGCAGTTTTGAAAATAAGTGTATATAGTGTTTCAGTTGTTTAAAAGCTTCTTCTCATTCTTTATCCCAGTGAAAGTCCACTGCCTTTCTAGTTACTTTATAGATTGGTTTTGCTACGTCAGATAGGTATGGTATATGATGTTTCCAAAACATAAATAGTCCCATGACTTGTTGTGCTTCTTTCTTTGATGTGGGTCTTTTGAGAGATTCTAATTTGTTAATAACTTTATCTGGTACTGTCCTGCCCTTGGAGTTCCAATTTATTCCTAAAAAAGTCACTGATGTTCCTGGGTTTTGAATTTTGTCAGGGTTGATTGTCCATCCCTGAGATGTAAGTTCTTTTGTGAGATTGTTCAAGCCTTTCTTCAGAATGTCAATATCGTTATGGTAAAGTAATACGTCATCTATGTAATGGATAATTTTTGAGCTATATTGTTTAGGATCAATGTATGTAGCTAATATGTTGTGTGCTATAGTGGGAGAGTTCTTATATCCCTGAGGTAATCTTTTGAATTGATATTGTTTGCCTTGCCATGAAAAGGTTGTGTATTGTCTAGATTCTTCGTCTAATGAGATTGCAAAGAGCATATCTGAAAGGTCTATGGCAGCCATATATTTTGGTGCATCACCTTGTATAATGTTAATTGTTTCTGCTGCATTTGGCAATATTCCTTCCACTGTAGGTGATACCTTGTTAAGGTTTCTAAAATCAATGGTAATTCTATAAGTTCCGTTAGGCGTTTTTACTGGCCATACTGGGCTATTGTATACGTGTGATCTGCCTAGCTCTATAATGTCTTCATCTAGCAGTTTCTGTATGACTTTCCTGATTTCCTGGTGTCCTCCTTTTAATGGATACTGAGGTGTAAATGCTGTTTGTGTTGGTGTGGCTAAGATTACAGGTGGGATTTGTACTGCTGCTAAGTCTGTCTTATATTTAGTGATGGATAGGGATTTAGTAGATGAGTTGTATATAATGGGTATAACGTCCATTCCTATTAGGTTGGTTATATTAGGGGCCATATAAAATGTAGCTTTAATCTGTTTATCGCTATACAATACTTTACAGTCCATTGGTCTTGCTCTATTTATATTTCCTGTTATTCCTTCAATGGATATCGCATCTTTATGGGTTTTTATAGGTATGTTATCTATTGCCATTAAAGAAATTTGGGATCCTGTGTCTATTAGAAATGTTTTGGGTAGGGTCAAATCATCTCGGGGTTTTATGTTTAAAGTTATATATGGTCTATTGTCATTATTTTCTATAAAATTCATCTGTTAAAGCAAGGAGAGTTAATTTCTTCTCATGCCCCCCAGGTTGCCCTTCCATTGAGGGCGAGCGCCTTGGTAGTTTCCCTGTTGCCTGAATGGATTATTTCCTTGTCTAAATGGATTATTTTTAGTGAATGGGTTATTTTTGTAATTTGGTGAAGGGTTTCTAAATGGGTTTTGGTTTTGTGGGGGTCCTTTCTTGATTATTATTTCTTGATTATTCCCCTGCCAATAGGGTTTTTGCTGTGTTAAGTATGGTCTTGGTTGTGTCCAATTTCTTCCTTTATTCTGGGGGTTATTGTCCCTATACATGTTCTGTGTTCCTCTTATTTTCTTTCCCTTATTTATGAGGAAAGGATATTTTTTTGTCTTGGGTTGTAGTGGGATTTCCATCTTTTTTGTGGCAAAGGTGAATTTCTTATCAGTAATCATATCCTGATGTAACATTATCTTCTCCCTAATCTCATTCAGAGTTCTTGATCCTGCCAATAAGTTTTACATTTGTATCTTATATCATTCGGGTGCATTTTTTATTAGGCATCTTATAATACCATCCACATTAGTGGTTTCCCAGGGATTTTCATCCTGGTATATCCTGTTTAGGGTGGCTAATTTCCTCAATTGACTTTGGAGATGCCCTATATTATTCCATGGTTTTGAAAATTGTGAGTGAGAGAAATCTAAATGAGGGAAGGCTCTTTTCCAGGCTTTAGATACCCAGTGCCATACTGAGGCTAATGCTTGCCTTCCTTGTTCCTCTATGTCCCTTTGTATTTGTTGTTTTAATTTCGGGTGTTCTATAGCATCTACTACCTGTCCTATTTCATCAGCACTCACCATGAGGGTGTGTCCTCCCTTCTTATATAGTTGTAATAGCCAATCTACGTCTGTTCTTTCTCCTTTCACAAATAGACCTCTTAGTTCATTCATCTCCTGTCTAGTAAATGAAGTAAATTCTACTGTTTCTCCTTCTCCTTCTCCTTCCTTTTTTATTATTTTTTTCTTACTATGGCTGGTTTGCTTTGATATTGTCCTACTACCTTTTGTGCTAGGTATTATTTCTTCCGGTTGTGCTCTTTCAATTACCGGTATCAGAGTATCTGGATTGTTATTATTGCCTGTCCTAATTTTGGTGTATGTCCTATCTTAAATCTCTCTCTTTGTCTATCCTCCAAAATACTCCATCTGCTCTCAGCTGGTATGTTACATGGTGTTTGTTTACTCTTTCTTGAAAAGAGATTTCTTATCCTCTCCATTTTTCTTATTGCCCTTAAGGCAGTTCAGATGAATTCTAATTTTAGGACCTGCCCTTCCAAAGGGACAAATGGTCCATGGGGAAGGTTCCCTTTGGTTAGTTAGGTGTGAGTTACGTGGAAAGAGATATGTGTGAGCCCTTATTGCAATTTTCATGATCCTGTTTCTTAATTTATGCTCTGCCATTCATTTATGGAGTATCTCTTATTTTTTCTCTTTCATTTCTTTTGGTTATTTGGTAATAACTCCTTGGTCCTGTTTCTGCCACAGTTGTGCTGCCTACGTAAGCTGCCAATTGGTACAACCCGCCAACACGGATCCCACCACCGATTTCTCCTAGCCCGGTTTCCCTTTCGTGTGTCCTTCCTTCCAGCTGCCTCCACAGACCCTTGCTTGCGTGAACAGTCGGTTGGTGTAATCCGCCAACTCAGACCGGCTTGGACAGAGAGACTACTATCGCTCTCTGGCTTTTGACTTCGGGAGCAGTCTCTCCTGGGCACGCCCTTATGGCGAATGACTTAAGTTTTAAAGCAAGATCAAGGTTTTTCAGAAGTGACACCTACTTGGTTCCCCTAGGCTGTTTACTTTCGGTTTGAGGTGAACTGCATTATTGCTTTCAGTAAGCTCAGCACTTAACCTTAGAGTCAACCAAATATTCCCCTTTCTCTCTTTGCTGTCAATTTGGACCTCCGCTGTGCTCGTAGCAATTTAAATTTTAAATTTGGGTACACTGGTCCCTTAATTTCCAGTTCAAATCCTGCCAACTACAATAGTCCCATTAACTCCTTCAGGGACATAAGCACAGGTGACCAAGGGTGCCTCCGCCAATCCTATTGGACTGGGCTTATATGTAAGACCCAAGGTGCTTAATATCTACTTCGGCTGAGCATAAATTACACAGGAGACAAACAGAAGTTGCACGAATCACATGCGGTTTATTTACCTTAGCCTGGTGGTTTCCAGGCTTTAGCAGGCCACCCGGAGATACAGACACACACACTGGAATGAAGGACGTGAAGCTGCGTCTCAGCTTCTCATTTCAGGGCCGGATTCTGTGGCTCACGATCTGGACTCGCAGTCCAAGGCAGAGCTTCAGGCAGGTGTGATAAGGGGAGTGGAGAGTGAACATCTGTGGAGGAGCAGAACAAATGGCTCTAATAGCTCTCTCTCAGTCCTCTCTTCTTATACTCTTAGATGGGTGTCTCCTGGTGTCTTCAGTGTGTCTTATCAGTGGGCTCCAGGGGTCGCCTGGGGCTGTGATATTTAAGGGTATAGGTGCACACAGAGGTGTCACCTAGTGGTGTTTTTATCTTTATGTTTGCACTCAGTTTAGTTTCATTTCACTCACTTACTTTATAACATTTAACAGGGCATAAGTCACTCCATTTTCTAAGTGTAATACATTCTTAATATTATCTGTCCTAATTAACAGTTCCCAATACTCAGGTGCTCACTGCTCTGAGGGGCGCTCAGAGAGCAATGCATTTTCTAAGGACCCATCTGCCAGCAGAGTGGGCAAGACCTGGGTGTGGGGCTGGGGTTAGGGCATTGCCAACCCCAGTGTCCAGGTTTGTTACAGTGAGAGCAGGGGCCTGGTGATGATTTATTGACTGACTCCTTTGGGGTCAGAGCTCCCTTCAGCTGTTTAATGCGGAGGGCCTCAGTAGGCAGAAGATAGCAAGCATTCTTTCTAGCTTGCTTGCCTTGCTCTCTCAGGCCTCCTGCCTGTCCTGCCTGAGATTTATTCCTTTATGGCCTCATAAGCTGAAAAGAGGAAGACAAGATAGTGGGAGAGCTTGAGAAGGGAACCTGGCTGATAACTCCCTGGAAGGGGGAAGGCTGGAATGGCAACAGACCCTAAAGAGAAGTCAGTGGAATTGTCTGCACGCATTTGGTCAGCATGCCTCCCGGCCATGGGAAAAAACGCACTCCCTCTCTTCAGGGATGGTGGCAGAGAGGGTGAATGAGAGGGGAGGATAAACTGGTAGAGGAGGGTGGGAGAAGAGACTGAGGGAAGGGGATGGGGAGGGAGACTGGAGCCAGTTTGGTGGTGGGAGAAGAGCAAGGGGAGGGCCAATGAGAGCATGGGCAGATGGGGCAAAATCCAAAGGGAGGGGGAAATTGAGCAGGGATGAGGGATGGCACGGGACAAGGTTAGATGAGTTGGCTGAGGCCAGGATGGGAGCAGAGAGGGAAGTGTGGGGAACAATAAGGAAAAAGCTTAGTTTAGATAATCAATGCCTTTGGCAGTGAAACAGAAACCCTGACACCTGGAATGCCAGGTGCCCACCCAGCAAGGAAAACCTTGGCTGAAGGGTTTTTTGCCATGACGGGCTCCAAGCTAGATAACCCTGGAATGTGACACGTCCGCAGAACCCACCGCTTGCTAGACAATGCTGGAATGTGACACGCCGACCCTAACCGAACGCTCAGCGCACCTATGTAACAAAACCCTATAAAAGCCTGTTAAAAAATAAACCCGGGGTCCTTGACCAAATCCACTGCGTTGGATAAGTCTCGGACCCCAGCATGCTGGAAATGAAGTCCCTTGTGCTTTTACATTGTTGACTGGTGTGTGTGTGCGTTTCAGTGAGGACGAATGCTGACCCTAACATTTGGACGCTCGTCCGGGATCGATCTCCTCCCTTCTGGAACAAACCACACACGCACTCAGGCAACAGAGAGACTTAATCAGGTGGCGCGTTGGTCGCTAAGACCAATCTGGCGGCCCAAATTCTAGGACTAGGACACCTAGGTGGATGCATCAGAAATGGTGACTAGTCTGGAAGTGTGGAGATGTCCCCACTGTCCCTCGGGTGAAAGAATCTGCTTCTGGTATGAATCGGCTGAAATTTGTCTGTCGTCTCTTTTTGTCGTTGTCTCATTGTTGTCTGTTATCATGGGTCAGGGACAGAGTACTCCCCTTTCTCTCTTCATTGACCACTTTTCAGATTTCAGGAAAAGAGGAAACAACTTGTCTATGGAGGTCAAGAAGAAGAAATTAATAACTTTTTCTTCTGCAGAATGGCCAACCTTTGGAGTCGGATGGCCCCCACAGGGAACTTTCGACCTCGGCGTCATCGCCAAGATTCGGAAGAAAACTCCTCAGCAATCTGCATGGACATCAGGACCAATTCTCCTATATCTTGATTTGGCAAGATATGGTAGAAAACCTCCCTCCTTTGTTAAAATCTTTTTTGTCTTCTAATCCTACAGGCTCTAAGGTTCTGGCAGTTCAATTTCGCGATGATTGTGAAAAGCTTCTCCCAAAATCTGACCCAAAGGTTCTGCAAGACCCCGGATCAT
>RJWH01008394.1:0-30919 GCA_004363575.1 Solenodon paradoxus
AACCCTAACCCTAACCCTAACCAACTCTAACCCACACCCACTATCTTAGCACCTTCCCCAAAGTCTACAGGTAAAAAGGAGTCTTGATTAAACCTTAAAAATGGTTGAACTACACTGTTACCATGTATGCAAACGATTCTTGAATTAGTTCTTTGCTGTACTTTCCCCCTTTACTAGCACTAAAGTTTGATTACTAATTGAGGTGGAAACATCATGTCTTAAAATCGACTCACAGGCAGCACACAGATGAGTGACTGAAAACACCTGAGAGTCCTATGAGCAAGGACCCCACCAAACCAACCTGGGTCTGGGACACACATCAGTTTTTTCCTCCAGGTAACCTGGAAACACCCGCGAGGGGAGAAGCTCCCACCCCTCAGGTATATACAAGAATCTGTCCTGCCTGAGTGTGAAGCACGTGTGGTACACACACGGGTGGTGTGCTTTGTTCCCTCGATGTAGATGTCATGTTCCCAGCCTCCAGGGAGCTGAAACTCAGTTGATGCTTTCAGTAAACTTGCTGTGTGATCTTGACCAAATGACTCTCTCCAGGAATTCTTTCTGGACGGACCCCGTGTCTCGTTGGGGTGTCTCAGCTCACCCTCACCCACATCTTTGGTGAAAAATAGAATAACATTTTATAACAAGAGCAAATATGTGATAATATAATTTTCTTTATTAAAAACAAACTTCTGAATTACTTCTGTTTGTTTTTTATCCCCAGCTCTTCATCTCAAATCTTGATCCCCGGGCTTTATTCATGTGGCCTGCACCTTCATCAGCAGCCTGAGTCACAGACATGGGGCCACATGCTTTTTAAAACAGAAAACTGTAAGATTTTCAAATAAATTGATGACTTAAGTATAATATGTACCAAAATCTACACTGATAATAAAGCACCAACGTTCCCACACCCCCGGGTCTCAAGCTCAGGTCATGGCTGTGTATGGACTGCACCTTAGCTGCCTCAGCAACTTAACCTCAGACACAGCATGTGAATTTTCTTCCTTTTTCTCCCCCAGCTGCATATATCGAACCCGGGTTGGTCCATGGCTTTCATTACCTGTGCCTGAGCCTCCCGAGCCACATGGTGGGGATGTAATTTTTATATTATATGCATAAGAAATGTAAAAATTCTTGTCATCAAAGTTCAAAGACAAATTCCCCTGTTTTATAAGTCACTAACCTCACAAAAATCTCAATTAAGACACAGCTTTACACAGTTAAGAGTCAGCCTGTAAGGTTTCACCCTCGTCTGAACTGATCCTCACAGCTCGTGGGAATTGCGCTGCTCGGCACCACCCTCCTCGCAGCGTCGTCCAGTTACTTGGTTTTACTCGCTGGTCTTGTCTCCTGCCCTGGGGCTGGAGATCACAGCCCTGCGTCTCCGTAGTCAGCACAGCGTCTTTGTCATCAACGTGCCCAGCGTTTGTCCAGGGATGAGGCCTCATGGACCGTGGTGACGGCGAGGCAGCAAGCAGCACTGCAGCTGTCTTCTGTCTTCTCTTTGTAAATGAAAGACCCAAACAGAAGTTTCAGTAACTGCTGAAACCGAAGTCTAGGTGACTGGCACTCACCCGCGCTGACTGAGGTTTGGAAACACACCGCTGGAACCGAGGTCGCCTATGGCCGGTCCACTGCCTGGGGAAAAACTCGTTCTTACATCCGCGTTAACCTGCACAGCAGCTTCACCAGCTTTATCACCCAAGACCTGCGTCAGAAAAACTGACTGATTATGCAGAGTCTCTGTCTGTCACGCATTAAGTAGAAAGGACACTCAGCAGTTTGGTTTTCAATCCATGTTAGTGTAAATGCTGAAATTCATTTCCTGTCATTGTTTGTCCGCGCAGCCTGTTAACTTCTTCCATTGAAAACAAGCTACCAGACCAGACGTCGTGGCCTTTAAGTTGTGAACTGTCAGGTAAGAACTGACATGAGCGCCTGCAACACACTGATGGAAAACAGATGCGCACGATGCGCGGCTGCGACAGGCCTCCACGAAGCATCGTGAGCGCGACAGTGATGATGCGCTAACCACGCGCATCATCTATCAGTGAGCGGGGGTCCCGCGTTCTCACAGCCCCCACAGCAAGCCCCTCACTCAGGCTCCACTGCAACCTGACTCCACGGTGATGGCCTAGCGAGTCACTGAAGGGGGCCGGCTGGACGAGAACCACCAGAATTAATGACAGAACGTTGCGATCACAAAACTGGAAGGACTACAAAGACGAGAGTATGAGACAACACACACTTGAATGATTCCCACACCAAGGAGGAACGTACGGGAAGCGGTGAAAGCAGGCAGGCCCAAGAGGGAAGTTGTTAGTGATACAGACTCATATAATAACACGAGAGACAGCCCAAATTAAATATCTAAACACAGCTCTGAAGGAACTAGAAAAAAAGATAAATGGAAACAAAAATCAATAGAAGGAAGAAAATGACAAAAAAAATTGACTGAAAATGAAAGAAACCAAAAACAAAAGGATCATCCAAAAGATCAAAAACCAATGACTGATTCTTTGAGAAAGTGAACAAAATTCACAGACTTTAGCCAGACTCACAAAGGAAAACAGAAAGCAAACCCTAATTACAAATATCAGAACTGATAGAGGTGAGATCATAACAGATATTGCACAGACACAATGGATTATAAAACCATCACAAACAACCGTATGCCAAAAAATTCATCGGTCTTGAAGAATTGGCGTGATTTCTAGAACCTATGATCCCCCAACACTGAACCAGGAGACATGAATAATGTGAGCAGAGCTGTGAGCAGAGCAGCCACCAGCACAGAAACGGAAGCTGTCACCAGACGTCTCCTGAAATCCAGAGCCCTGGACCAGGGAGCTTCACTGGTGAAGTGGACCAAGCATCAGAGAGCCATGTCCCGGCCTTCATAACCTCGGGCATAAAATCAGACAAGCGGAAATCCCCAAACACATTCTATGAGGCTATGACCCTGAGACCAACATCACCCAAGGGCAGCACCAGGAAAGAAAATTAAAGACCAACATCACTGATGAACAGATGCAATCATCCTCAAAAAAAAACCTTGGCTAACCAAATTCAACACATAATAAAAAATATACATGAGACCAAGATCACCCAAGAGCAGCACAAGGCAAGGTGGTCCCTCCCTCTCAACCACTACTATGCAACATCGCTCTGGAGCCCATAGCTACAGTAATAAGGTAAGAAGAGGACAGCAAAGGAATAAAAACTGGAAAAGAGGAAATAAAACTTGTTTTCTGCACATGATCTGATAATATAGAAAATTCTAGACTCCACAACAAGCTGCTAGAAACAATAAGTGAATATAGCAAAGCAGCAGGATATAAAATCACCACACGAAATAAGTATCTTTCCTTACACAAACAATGAACTAGAGGAAGAAGACATCCTGTTCAAAGCAGCACCAACATAGATGAACTATCTGGGAATAAAGTTAACCAAAGAGGTGAAAGACCTGTATGTGAAAAACTACAGCTCATGAAGGAATGAACAGAGGACACGAAGAGCGGGAATAACTTCTCACGCTCACGACTGGAGAATTAAATAGTGGAACAGACATCCTACCAAGAGACACGTGCAGATTTCATGAGCTCCCATCTAATTGCTGGGACATTTTTCAAGGAAACAGAACACACAAACTGAAGCTTGTTGGACCCACAAGCCAAAGCTGTCAACCTCAAAACTGTTTTAAAAACAGCAGATGGAATTCACTCCCTGACTTCAAATCATGTCACACAGCAGGTGCCATCAAAACAGAGCAGACGTGGGAATAGAAACAACACAGACACGTGGGATAAAATCAGACCCCTGAAATAAAAGCACATCTGTATGAGCTACTAACTGTTAATAAACAAGCCAACAGCACACCACACGGGATGGAAGCCTGTTGGGAAATGATGTCGGGAAAACTGCAAACAGAACAAGGTTGCTCATTAGCACCAAACACTACAATTCACTCAAATGCATCAAAGATCTGGACGCAAGCCCGAAAGCCACACAATGCAAAGAAAATCTAAGGAAACACTCCATGAATCAACTTCAAAGATGTCTTTGTGGAAGTGACGCCTACGGCAGAGCAAATCTAAAGCAGAAGTAAAGAGCTGAGGTTACCTCCAACTAGCATCTGCGGTGAAAGAAATCTCATCTGGGAGAAAAACGCAACCCAGTGACGAGACGTTTGCACAATATACCCATGAAATGCACAAATTGCTCAGAGATAGTAACACAAAAAACAAAATAAAACAAAATAAAGATGGACTGATGTTCAAGCCAGCAATGCCACGTCTAGATTTCTACTCAAAGAACAAAACATACTGATTAGAAAATAATGTATCTGCACACCCAGGTTCACAGCAGCACAAGTCACGATAGTCAAGAAGCAGCCTAAGAACCCGAGCACAGACGACTAGATAAAGAAGCTGTGGTCAATGGAATTCCACGCTCCTGTTGAGGAGGATGCCATCGTGCCCTTTGCCACAGACCCGTGGAAATGGAGGTGCCGGGCGGAGGGAAGAAAGCCAGCAAGTGAAGGAGGAACAGCACCGTTTCACTCCCGGTGGGGACATGAAGAAAACAAGTGAACTGTGGGGGGCGGGGAGGGAAGGGGACGCAGGGAGCCAGGTGGTGTGAGGGCACTGGAACCCGGGGGCAGGTGTGCTGTGACAAACTGACAGATGAGGTGTGATTTCTTTATCCCATAACGTGCAGAGCAATGTCAGAAAAGGAACAAACTCTTTAGAACACTTGGATATAAACCCAGGAGGGATCCAAGTTGGGGACCTCAGAGGCAGGACTCACCCCCAGAGCCCAGGTTTAACACTGGTCACCATGTCCCGACAACCCCACATCAGTCTGTCACCAGCCCCCTGCCCCACCCCGAGCCCCGGGCCTCTCGTGGGACGGGTTACGCCACTGGCCCCATCTCCCGACTACATCCGTGGCAGGGCCTGCTGCTACCCACGCCCACACCCGAGGCGCCCCCGGCCCGCGGCTGGCTCCCGCGTCACCGCTGGGACCCCTGGTGGTCCGACTGCAGCAGCGGCCGGCAGGCCAGTCCACACACCCTCTCCCTCGGGGCAGGCCCGACGAGTGACAGCTCTTTCAGGGTTCAATGGAGCGAAGTCAAGTGTCCTTGCTGTCCAGTGTCCCAGATGACGGTGCAGAACCTCCAGCACGGTGAGGACACGTGGCGACAGGTGGAGGGCAGCGGGTGCTGACTATGGAATGGGGAACCTACACACACAGCAAGTTACTTTAATGTGTGGAGTAATTACTACGACTGAAAAAATAAATAACGCACATGCACAGACACAGGATATACAGCAACGTTTATTTAAAAATACTGAGCATGTACTACGTGCCAACACGCGGTTTGGAAGACATCTCTACGGGGTCCCATGCATCCCGTCACATGCATTGCCACCACCAATCTCGCTCAGCTCTCTGTGGCCCACACCCTGCGTGTGGGGGGGCGAGCAGGGCAGGAGGTGCCACCGACGCAGTGCGGGGACAGTCACGTTCACAGGAGCACACAGCTGACGTGTCCTACGGGTTCAGACTAGACCTAGCTCGGGGATGCTGCGCCACCTCCGCACCGCAGGTCAGCACTCGGACCACGACTGGTGGACGCAGCCTACTTCTAGACGCACACGGGCAGTGACAGGCGAGGGCCGCTCTGGAGGCGCGCGCCCTGGGGGCTGAGGACGGCGCGGGTCGCAGACGGGCGGACGGCCGTGGGCGCTGGAGCTCCCCGGCACCTGCTCCCACAAAACTGCAGCCGTCATCTCCAGATGGGGAAGATTTTCTCTCCCACCTGTGAAAGACAGGAAAACAAATTTGCTCTGACGAACCGCATTTCCTAATAACAATGGAAAGAGGATGACGTTGAGGGGCAGAACTTCTCTTTAAAAAGAAAACATCTGCGCTTTCAACATAGATGGCATAAAGCAAAGCGCAACAAGCACTAAAAAGAAAGGGTCACCACTGGACCACTTTCTTTTCTTCTTGTGGCCTGTGAGCCAGCACCTAAGCCGCCGCCCGTGAACTCGCCCCTGTGGTCAGGACAGTCAGCTGGGAACACAGCTGCCGCCGCTGCCCCAGGGCCAACCCCTCAGGCAGGGCGTCACCGCTGAGTCTTACCTTCTGCACTGTGGGGTCTTCTCTGGAAGTGACGGACCAGCTCAGAGTGACAGACATGTGTCTCCTCCACACGGGGTTTCTCTGAAGCACCACCGCGCCTGTGAGCACGTCACCCGCACAGACGGAGACGGGTTCATCCATCATGAACAGCACCTGCTTCCAGTGGGTGGTGCTGCAAGACAGGGCAGCCTGAGCCCGCTGCTCCCACCCTGCTTCTTAGACCCTGCTGCTCGGGGGCATCCCCCCAGGGTGGACACCCAGCCCTGCGGCGCACACGCCTTTAAGAGATGCAGCCATCCAGTCAAAACAAAGTCCGCCCCAGACCGCGGGTGAGGGTGCAGCTCCGGCAAGGTCAGCTCTAGGCTGTGCCGGGCTCTGCCCCTGCTGGTCCCCTCACTCAGCCCTGTGGACGCGGAGAGGCAGACACTCGGGCAGAAAGCCAGCAGGCACACGAGTGTCCACTGCTGGCCTCCACTGTCCCTGGCCATGCCGGAGACAGGTGACATCAGTACAGTGGGGTCTGGAGGAAGTGGCCAGAGCCCAGCCCGTCACCACCACCGGACACTCTAGAAAAGCTGCTCTTCTGCCCTCACTCATAAAAGGACAGCTAGGGGTTCCAGGCCCAGACACCGTCTGATGAGCCCGTTTGAGGGGCCCTTTGGATTGTTCCTGAAGAGGCAGCAGAGGCCCGGGTGAAGGCAGCGCCTCCACGGGGGCTGAGTGCCCAGCACTGTCAGGAGATGTGTCAGAATAAATAGGGGCCCTCGTGCGGCGTTACTGCATGAACCCTGTCTCCACAAACATCTGCCTTCCCCCAGAGTGCCGGTGAGAGGCCCTAGGATTCTGCTGACTGTTTGTTTTTCATTCCAGGGCCCTGGGCCTTGCAGAGAACGCACTGCAGACGCAGGGCCGCCTCAGTCAAAAGGTGCATCTGTGAACTGTGTTTGGTTTGTTTTTGTTTTTTTTAAGAAAAGGTACAGGCAGGAATGAAGGCGGAGATAGGCAGGCGGGAAGCTGTTCATGTGGTGGTTGACTCCGGCCCCAGGAGGCAGACAGGTCTTTGGGATGTAGGTGAATTGTGCTCTCAGCAGAAGGCGGCTAACCTAACCACTCCTCCAGCAGGGCATGCCAGAGTGTTTTTGTAGCCCTGTTTAGGCAACTGTAACAAGCAAGGCTGGACGCACTCTGGAGGAGGAGCAGTTAGGTCAGCCGCCTCCCAAGCAGCACAGTCCACATACATCCAGAGGAACTGGGTGTGCCTTCTGGGTCAGGGGTTACAACTAAATAAAAATCAAATACTTCTTCCCCTCTCTCTCATTCCTTTTGAAGGAAAGTACACAGGAAGGAAAAGGAAGAAGCAGCACTTTATTCATCTTTGTTTTATTTAGTTGTTCATCTTGGTTGCTGCCCCAGCCCCGGGTCTTGAACCTGGGTCCTTGGGACGTCTGAGGACCACGTCCAGTGGCCGTATCCACTAAGCCACCAGGGCACCCCTCCTCTCTCTTTGTGCCTACCTGCTGGCCTTCACGCCTGCCCGTGCCTTCCTCTAAGAAAATAAGGGAGAGCAGGGCTGCGCCGCACTCAGCCTGCTCAGCCTGTCCCAGGGGCTGGGCGGAGGGCCCACCCCCTCACGCAGCTCCACAGCGACCGCCCCGCGCTCAGCCTGGCCTGCAGACTCTGGTCGGTCCTCTGGATCCACTACTACGCCCCGAAGCCCACGCTCTGCCAGGCTTCTTGCCGACAGCTTGAGGCAGCGGCTGCCTCGGACTCACGGGTGGAGCGGCCCCGTGCTCAGCACCAGCTGCGGCTCGTCCTCCTCTGCGCTCTGGAACTGGACGCTGAACCAGGCTGTGAATCCGTGCAGAGTGCCGGCTTTCTTGATGTCAAAGCACAGGTCACCTTTCATGGTCTGTGTTCAAGAGGGAGCGAGAAGTGGACACGGGCCCACGGCACGCGGCGTGAGAACAGCCCCCTCCGCTGGGCCCACTGCCCTGAACTGACTGCTGACCGAGACAAGCTTGTGACTTCTGAAGACCACATTCAAAAAAACAAGACTTCCTTCTGGGAAAAGGAAATATTAAAACTTGTATCCTGAATTCAGATGCTGCAGATAATCAGAAAGCTTCAGATTTGGGGGTCTCCTTTGCCTAATTTTCTGCCCCCAAATTTATGCAGAATTCGTCCTCAATGCCCTGCCTACTCCGGCTCAGTGGCAGGCGGCCCAGTGCCCCCACCCCCGGCACCTGGCCGCACATCGCCACATTGTGGCCACAGAGAGCAAGTACACAGAAAAACTAAGATTTGTCATCAACTGTCACATAGTTTTGATGTGAAGATGCTGAGAAAATTAAATACAAATCTAAAAATGATTGAAGATGCTAGAGGTCAACTATAGAAAGGTTTAAAAATATAAAAAAAAAAACTCAGAACATGAAAAAACGGCTGAGGAAATCAATAGCAAAAAGTGTATGAACTCAGGGTGTGCCCTGGTGGCCTAGCGGTCTGCACCCTGGGGGCAGCCCCATGATATCCCAGGCTTCCTGGGGGAAACACCAATGTGAACAAGTAAATGAAAATAAAGTGCTTTTTCCTCCTCTCTCAAGTACAAGGAAGACGTGTGAACCATTCACGCATGAAGTCGTTCACGCACGTGCACGTGGACCTGGGCAGGGAAGGCAGACACTCACCTCCAGGTCAGCAATCTGCACCGTCCTCATGTCCAGCTGCAGTATCGTGCACGGCTCAGAGAGACAGTCTTCTGGCTTCAAAATGTGATTATACTTAGGCTTCGAAAAAAACTCCTTAATGGCCAAAGATCTGGGGAGAGTCATTGCAATAACCGCTCAAAGCTGCTGAAATGTCTGGGCCCACAGATGTCTGCCGACTCCGAGGGCCTGGGCCCCTCCCGCCCTGGGTCCCGGAGGCCTTCCCTGAGCTGAGGGCCAGCGCTGGGCTTCTACTGCTTCCTCCCACCCATCAGAGAGGCGGCTAAGTGTCGCCAGCCTCCGGAGAGGCAGCATTTGCGAGGCCTTCCCAGGAAATGGGTTATGTTAAGTTCTGAAGCTTGATCGCGCAAGTCTGCCTGGGATGCTGAAAACAGGGCATTTTGCATATTGCTCTCTTGGTTACAAAGCCAGAAACCACACTCACACACGTGACGCTTATTAAACACGTACAGTGCTTATCTAGCAGCTCACACACCTGTGAGCGCCTCGTTTCCAGATGACCTCAGCGTCCCGGTTTGCACGGGAACTGGCACCGGGGAGAGTGCGCTCCCACCATGGACCAGGGCCCCCGCAGAGCAGAGCACAGGCGCCCGCCTGCCCGCCCACCGCCCCACGGAGGCGATCTGGCCCGGGACTCACTTGAGCGCGCTGAGGTCGAACTCGTAGGCGTTGTCCCAGAACAGCACCTTGCTGCGGTAGTCGCGCTCCGCGCTGCAGGGCACGAGGTGCAGCGCGGCCGTGGTCGGCCAGATGATGCCGCCCTCCTTCAGCCACGCGTCCCGCGCATACAGGATGGACTCGATCATGAACTCGAACTGCGGGCGGGAGACACAGGCAGCGGCTGAGCCTCGCCTGCACCCCGAGCTGCAGTGACGCGCCCTCCAGAGCGGCCGGGCTCCTGCCCAGGCCGGGTCCAGGCCACACGGTTTCCCAGGAGAGTCGCGAGCGGGCTGGAGTTGTGGGCGCTGCCGCGCTCGCCGCGGCCCCTCAGGAGTGACTGCGAGCCCGGCAAACAGCCGCGTGGGCTCTGGGCAGAACACGTGCAACCCTTTCCGCGGACTGGAATCGCTTCTTAAAGAAATGGACCCCGAGCGGGTGGCCACAGACACTCAGTCACAGGCCACCAAGCTCGCCGGTGTGGCACTTGGGACACGTGACGAGAGGCCGGGCGGGGTGGGGGGTAGAGGCAGGGCCCTGCGCCCTGTAGCCCCCGGGAGGCTGCAGGAGGGCTCAGTCTTTACAAACAACCGCAGACATATTTTACTACAGGACTAATTCGGGAAAAACTAGAAACTGAGGAAAGCACAAACATGAAAATTATCCTGTCACTTGTCCACCAGGAGGGAACAGTGAGACAGACCCCCTTCCTGGGGCTGAAGGGCTGGACCCCCTGGGTGCCCACACCTGGGAACTGACTGTGAGCACGGACAACCTGGCCTGGAAAAGAGGGGCTTCTCCGTGGAGAACAGGGAGCAAGGACCACGGATGGACGGCACACAGACCCGACTCAGGATTTCCATCACCCAACCGAAAACCGCAGTCCGTGTGTGTGTGTGTAGGGGGCTCCTGTGACCCGAAGGCTGCGTGTGTCTCTGCCACCTGCGGCCGTCGGCGCGTCTGTGGGGCCGGAGGGCGGGCAGTGCGGCCCATGGACGGGGACAGGCAGCCCCAGTAAGAGCCCGCACGGACAGCCCACAGCTCTCTGGAGCCATCAGAGCGGCTCCCTGGGACAGCAGCTTCTACCACCTGGGGCTGCTGCCAAACAGCCTCACACCTGCTTGCCGCCCGCCACCCTCCCTTCATGGCCCAGGCTGCTGCCCAGGACTGAGAGGCTTCTCAGAAGTGCTCTCCTGCCAGCGGCTCCCAGGACCCTGGGCGACACCCAGCTCCCTCAGTGTCCTGTCGGGCTGGCCTGCGTGTGGTCTGGGCACACGCCCCGCGGGTCTGTCCTGTGACTGGCAGAGACCTCGACGTGCCTGGCCCCAACCCAACGCTGACGGCTGGACGCGGGCCCCAGGAAAGCGTGGGCTCTGGGGCTCGTCACCCTAACTGCGGTGGGACACACACCACGGAACGGCCAGCGCAGCGGACCAATGCTGCACTCGGCAACCCGGCAGCCCGGCACCGTGCTCCTGTCCAGGCCGGGGAGGATCGGGCCTGGCGAATCTAGAGGGGAAACACAGAACCACATGAAAAGGAGACAGAGAAATGATGGGCCCAAACAGGCCCCGGGGAAAGAGAACTAAGTGAGCTGCCTGAACATTTACAGCACCGGTTTCACCAGTGCTCTGAAATCATGAGAACGGAGGGGCACAGAGAGAAGAAGAGCGAGGACAGAAGCCACGAGGTGTCCCAAACAGAGCGCGCGGCCACGGCACGGCCGCAGACACTGGAGGCGCCTCCACTGAGTCAGCAGGCAGGGACGGGCGCGAGAGCACCCAGGCAGCCAGCAGGGAGGAAAACAAGCTCAAGAAATGAGCACAGCACACGGGGCTCACAGGGACCGTCAGAGGAGCGACACCGGCGTCACAGAGACCCAGGGAGAGAAGAGAAATGGGCAGACGCTGCATTTGAAAAGTTCCCCTGCCCCGGGGAGCTCACAGTCCCAGAGGCACTGAGGCACAGTCACCAACACGACAGAATCAGCAATGAAGAGAACCTTCAAAGCAGCTAGAGGAAAACGTGCACACAGAACCTGCAGGGGCGGTCTGGCGTGTCCGCAGAGGAATCTGCTGGACAGCAGGGGATGCGGGTCTGTTCCGAGCGCTGGAAGAAGAGGGCTTCTGCGTGGCTTAGGTGGGAAGGCATGGTAAGGTGAGACCTTGCCCATGAGAGCTGAAGGGGCTCATCACAACACACTGCACACGAACCGCTGAGGGGCTCTATGAGGTGAAGAAACGCCACTCAGCGGCCGCAGGACGCCACGTGGGCATGGAGATCAACAGTGTGCAAGCCCAGATCGCAGCCACAACGCAAACCCACAGCAAACCCACAAGTCTTCAGAGCGCCCGGGAGTGAGAGAGAGGTAGAGTCTGCAGCAGCATCCAGAAAACAGACTGCAAACGCCACCAGCAGCTGCACATCGGCTCCACTGAGATGAACTCGCCAGAGGCGTCATGCGGAGGAGCAGACGGAAAACAAGGCCCACTTTCCACTGCACACAGGAGACTCACCTAAATTCTGAAGGCAAACAGGCTCGAAGTGAAAGGTTGAAAGACAGTCCTACAAGCCAGCGGAAGCCAGAGGCAGGGATGGCTACACTTCTGACCGGAGAAGCCAGACTTCAACGACAGAAGGGAGCAGAAGGCAAGAGACGGAAGGCTTGCTCACGCACTCGCGTGCGGCCAGCGGCGCCACATGGCTTGACCACACTGGGTGCGGCCTGGGCTGGTGAGCTGGGTGCCAGGGTGCACTGCAGCTCGGTGGATTCTAGCTGCACGAATGGACCACAGAGGTTTGTCCGGCTGCTCTGGAAACTGGGTGGTTTCTAGTGTGGGCAGCTGTAACCAGAGTGAAGATGGACACTCTCCAACAGCCGGGTTTCTCCAGTGTCAACACCCCGCGGGCAGCCCCTGGACCCCGCGGTGACGCGCCCGAGACGCGGCCGAACTGCCTCCGAAGGGCCACGTGACGACACGCCCGGCAATTCAGCGGCCGGCTCTCCATGAGCGCTTGGTAATAGTTTTCTCTGAGCTGCTCTGACGGGAATGCAGGCGCACTCCTCACGGGTTTAATCTGAAATGCCCTGGCGGCTAATGCTGTTTGCTTTTTTGTCGTCCATATAGTCACTTAAGCGAAATGCTTTTTCAAGTCTTTTACCCATTCCAGGTCATTTTCTTCCTGCTGAGCTTGACATTTCTTCTCTCTTCATTTTCTACTACAAACCGGATGAGTGACTGCAGTAATTTCTCCGAACCTTAGCGTGTCTTTTCATTCTCTTAACGTTGTCTTTTTTTTTAAGTTTTTTACGCAACATTTTTTTTTGATGAAGTCATGTTTTCTTTCATCAATCATGCTTTTAGAATCACAGCTACAATTTTTTTGACAAACCAATGAATATTTTCTGTGATTTCTTCTGAAAGATGTGTATCTTATGCAATTAAATCTAAGATTAACTGAGTCAATTTTCTGCATGATGTATGAAGTCAAAAGCTGAGCCCCCCCCTTTTATTAGCACAGATAACTGTTTCTCTATCATTTGCTGAAGACTGTCTTCTTTTCATTATGCTGATTTTGTTCCCGTTAAAAATCAACTGACCAGGTGGCTCTGACACCTCAGTGGTGAAGTCCGTGGCCTGCAGCAGGCACCGTCCACCACAGCGCCAGGATCGGGGTTCACCACCCAGGGACGAGGCGGTACACACAGGTGAACTAAACGAAAGCCATGCTCCCTCCTGCCTTCCTGCCTTCCTGCCCACTGCACCTTTCCTTGGAAAACATCGCCCGACCGGGCAGGGGAGGCGCAGGACATTGAAACTCTGCGCTGCCTGTGGTGTTTATACCCATTGACTGAGACATGAGTTCGACATCTTAAAATGAGTGCGGCTTTGTCAGAGACGAATCATAAAACTATTGTATTATTCTTAGGAAGTAAACAAGCGAAAGTTAAAAGTCTGCTGCTCATGTCTGTTAGAGTCTGCTTCTCTGCTCCGCTGACGCAAGCATCTCTAGCAAATCAGTCTTGACCGTTACAGCTTCACGCTGTTTTACGTCGGGCAGTGCGGCTCTTCCACTAGTTATTTAAAAACGAGCATCAGTTATTCAAGTTTCTTTACCTTCCAGAGGCGCGACGTGAGGCGCGCTGGCGGCAGAGCGGTTTAGGGCAGCAGGTGCAGTCCACAGCCTCCCAAGTGCCGTGCTGAGGCCCAGGCCGGAGGCGCGAGGGTCGTCAACCACAAGAACAGAGGCTTCTCCCGCCTCTCTGCCTGCCTGCCTGCCAAGCTTCACTCCTGCCTGCACCTGTCCTCTGAAGAAAAGTAAGAAACACTGATGAGCTCACCTGTCTACAAAAACTCCTGCTCACACTTGAGCGGGAGCTGCATTGGGCTTCCAGACTGACGCAGCGCAGGCGTCTCTACCAGGGTGGCTTCGAGCGCAGAAGCAGCTTGTCTCTCCACCGACTAGTCTTCCGCGTTTGCTTTCACCGGCATCTTGTCACTTCCAGCACACAGCACTGGTACAAGTTTGGCTAGATTTCTAGGTACTTTGAATTTCTGCGCTATGATAAACAGTCTGTGAACTGCTTGAAAGTTACTGACGTCTGCATCTTGACTTCGCACTGCGCTACTTGCCCAAACTGGCCTAGCAGTTCTCCGAAACCTTCTGGAGTCGCTGGGATCCTCTGGAGCCAGCGCCATAGGCGGGAGACATGCTGTGAGCAGCTGAGAGTTGCTGAGGCCTCCATGCTTTGTTTGCCTCCTGGAGCTCCAGCAGCTTCCCAAAGGAGACGCCGGGGCTAGATCCCCCGAATGTCCAGCAGAGGGGAAGGGACACTGTGGACACACCAGAGGGCCCGTTCTTCCCTGCAGGACTGCGCACAGGGAAACTCTCAACCGGAGCCTTTGCTGCCAAGTGTGAGTAGAGCCTAACTGACCTGGGGAAGAAACGCCTACTGGGGCCGTCCTGCCCCAGCTCGGGGTCACAGAGAACCAGGGACATGTGAAGCGCATGGTCCAGAGGCAAAAGGTCACAAGGGGCTCTCGTCACGCAGTGCGGGGCACGCCCCTCCCCAACCCCCCGTCACCAAAGGTCCGTTAGTGCCTCACCGTCCATTATGTCTCTCCATCAAGAGCAAACTATGGCACAATAAAAAGGTAAAACACACAACTCGGAGAGACTGAGAGAACCAGAAGCAGACTCAGAAGCAGACTCACAAACGGCAGCGATGTGGAAAGCATCACCCCCTAGAATTTAAAGCTATGACTGTGATGGAAAAACTAGTCGCCTTGCAGCGGGCGGGCAGTGAGAAGGAAGAAAGGAAACCCTATGACAGAACTACTCTAGAACTCGAGTCCAGAAGACGGGACCAAACCAGCAAGGCTGACGGACACGGGTGTGAACTTGAGGACCGGACAACAAACCTGCCGACTGAGAAGCGACGAGTCAAGGCTGAAAGACAGAACAGACCACAGGTCGTGGGGCAGCGGAGAGGGGACAGCGCACGTGTGCTGGAGACGAGAGGAAGGGAAAGGCATGGGGGATATGGAATCAACGAGGGCAGACAGGAACCTCTTTTGTCGCCTCGCCTTCACCAGACACTCTTCTGGATTTCTAGAGACCAAACCTCAGGGGGCTGTTTCCCTGGGCTGCCTTGATCGGCAGCCGCAGAGCGCAGAGGGGACGTGCGGCCCAGGTGCCGGCACTGTGCGCGCCTGGAGCTGCGTGAGGGCGCCTAGGCGGCCTCGGACGCTGGCGGCTGGGACACACTGTGCCGCGTGATGGCAGCCAGACCCTCACGGGCCCCAAGGAGCAGGGCGGGGACTCACTCATGAGACACTGACAAAACTCTGACCGCTCCCTCACACAGACACCTCCAGTTAGTAAAGATTCAAGACACTGAGCCAATGTCCACTGAAAAAGGAACTGCATTTCCCCGCAGGCTGATCAGGGGACCGAATGGCGCTCTGCGAGGGCCCGAGGCTGCACGCGCCACGCCTCACCAGCAGGCAGGTCCCCATCCACTCAGACACCAGCACGTCCACCTTCTCCGGCAGCACCACGTCCTCCACCTTCTGCTGGAACACGGTGATGACGTCGGCGAAGCCGTTCTGCATGACCAGCTGCCCCGTGTGCTGGGCCATCTCGCTGGCTTCCACGGCGTACACCTGCGTGAGCACAGGCCCCGTCAGCGTGGCCGCAGCCCGCCACCCACAGCCACGTGTCTGACCTCCAGCTGCCTCGGCTGTGTCAGGGAAGGCAAGACAGCAGGGCCAGGAGCAGGCGGGGAAGGCACAGGGTGAGGCCCTCACCAGGTGGAGCCTCCAACCCTTCCTCCACCTTCCGCCAAAGTGAAGACCCGGGAGGGACAGAGCCTCCAGGCCTCCATGGCACTGCGCGGGGCCTCCTGGCGAGACGCCACGGCTGCCGGCCCACAGGGCAGACGTGGCTGCGAGCTGGACTTGAGATGGCACTTCGGAGCCCATCTCACACCCCAGATCCCGGTTCCAGCCTGGGCCCAGTGGCCACCGCGGGCAGTGTCCCAGGAAAGGAGGGATTTTATCTACTGGGCGGCCGCAGCGTCGGGAGGGCGGAGGCGGCCCGCGGCCTGGAGAGCCGGGGCTGCCTCGCGCCTGTGGGGGTCACCGGCGGCGTTTACACACGCAGCCCCGCACACTGTTCATGATTCACTGGGTCAGCACTTCACAGAAAACATCCACACGCACCCACCTCAGCGGGCCGTCTCGGCATCCTCCCCACGGGCTGGCGCCAGGCCTCACCCGGGTCCCGGCCTCGAGGGGCGCCGGCCGGGCCCCACTCACCGCTCGCGGCTGCGCGTAGTGTGCGCAGAAGAGGCTGATGATGCCGGTGCCGCAGCCGACGTCCAGAATCACTTTGTCTTTCAGGGACTCCCTGTTCTGCAGGATGACGCTGTGGTACTTGGTGGTTCGCGGCTGGTCCGCCAACATCTCCAAGTGAAGTTTCTGGAGGAAATACGGTGAGAACCACCACCTGCGGTGAGAGCTGTGCGGCCCGGTCAGACGCGGGTCAGAGGCGGAGCGAGCGCCCCCGGCCCCACCACCCCAGACTGAAATCACCAGCAACCCCGGGGTCCACAAATGGAGAGACGCAAGCAGATGGGAAGGCCCGAGGGAGCTCCCGCAGGCCCCGCGGCTCCCGGGGGCAGAGCAGCAGTGTGGACGGCTCCACCGCACCGTCCCCCTCAGACACGGCAGGGCCGCCTGGGGCCGCTGGCACCACCCGCTGGCACACAGAGGTGTCCATTTGTTGCAGGGCTGCACCTCAGGAGGGGCCGACCCTCGGGGTGAGCAGGGCCCAGCCAGGCCAGAGGGAGGAACACATCGCAGCCACGGACACCGGGTGGGCCAAACCCCAGGAGGCAGAGCTCCCCCGACAGTCGTGAGGTGACAGTGTGCTCAGAGCCCCAAAGTGCCTGTGAGGCCACACGCAGTGCTGCCCTGCACCCCGCCCTTGGGACAAGCCAAGGGCGTCCCTGGGGACAAGTCCCAGGCCACCAACCACGTCAGCACTGAGGGTGCCTGGGCGGGCGGGCCGCACAGACACGGACGCTGGAAAGAGCGCGGGCGGGCGCTGGCCTGAGAGTGCACCCGCCGCCTTCACAGGGAGTCAGGACGCTGCTGAGGCCAGAGCAGCAGCAAGGAGAGAGGTCGGGGGTCAGAGTGGTGTGGGGACCACGTCGGCAGAAGGGCCTGATTCTAAACACGATTGTGCCTCATGCCAGAGCTGCACAACACGCAGTCAGAAGCCAACTCACAATGACGGTCAGACATCGGCACCTTCCTCTCCGCAACTCACAGAATGGGACAGAGGCCACTAAGGACTCGACCTGAACACTCACTCTAAGGTGTTTCTAGAAGACGCTCCAGCACCGGCCACGGTGCATGTCAGTGTCCAGGAAGGCGTGTCACAGAAAGGTCACAGTCCCGTTCAACAAAAACCCAAACCGTGCCCCTGAGCTCAAACAAGGCGTCAGGCAGTTACAGACGTGCCCAGCCCCTGGGCCGGCCATGAACTTTCCATAAGAGCCACCGCAGGGCGGGCAGCGAAGTAACCAGACGCTTCGTGGACACGCTGAAACACGGGGCTGCGGGAGGCCCAGCCTCCGCCTCAGAGCCGCCGTCAGTCGCTCAGAATGTCACCTCGTTTTCAGGAAGTACATTCCAGAACAGCCACTGATGTCAGTGGGGTCACACAATTCTCAAAGAACGTGTGCATATGTGTGGTGTGGCAGTGATGCTCTTTAAAGTGGGACACAAACCCAGAAATGACAAAGAGAAGCATGAATTAGACTAGAAAGATAAAATGTTCTGATGGGGAAAAGCAGCAAGTGGCACATTTAATACATGTCATTGACATGGGCTGGACAGCTCCATACATATTAATGGCAGAGCTTTTAAGTGGGCAAATTATGAAAAAAGTTAACCCCCAAAAAGGCAGATATGAAAGATGACCAATTTCACCTGAAGAAATGGAAATCAAAATCAAAAGGTGCCGCGTTTCAGCCGTGAGACCGGAAAGCTCTCCACTCGGAGGAGCTGTGGGTGAAACGCAGCCGCACGCCACTGCCATCTCACCAGCGGTCTTCGTGCGAACAACCAGTGAGAGCAACCACAGCAGAAGACACGAGCAGCTCGGGGGCCCCGGCGGAGGCCTGCAGGGCTCCGCAGGGGCGACCTCACGATGGGCTCCTCCTGCTGAAAAACGTCCACACGCACGACCAACACGGGCCTCTCAAGTCAACACAAGACTCCACTCCATGTTGAAAACAACTGTGACAAGCTGGATCCCTTGCGCTGTGAACTAGACAGCGGGTACTCAGGCCCAGCAGACGGCTGCGCTCACTGCTGACAGGACTCCCGACGGCAGGAGGGCTCCGTGACAGGCTGAGGCTCAACCCTTGCAGGCTCCACTGACTTCAACACTTCGACACAGGAAATGTGACAAACCTGCGGGAAGCGCGTTACAAAGCGCCTCTGCAGCCCCTCCAACAGTGACAGCAGCCGCCGGCATGCTCCGCGGGCCCTGCCACAAGACCCTTTCAGAGGAAGACACGCCGGCGGGGGGCCAGGCCTCTGACCCCGGAGTCCCCCGCCTACGTACGTGTGCATAAAACACCTGTAACGCCACCGGGTCAGCTTAATGTAGCGGAATCAAACATCATCTCTGCTGTCTTGCTTCTCAACTTCACGCTATGTCTGCAGCTGTCCTGCACACGTTTCTACGCAACTTTAAAGAGGAATTCTGTGGACCGCAGGATCCGGGGTCTTTAATCATGTGCGGGGCCAATAAGTGGATCATTTAAGGTGTCAGAGTTGATATTTTTACTTTCGATGTTTTACTTTTAAAGTAAAAACGCAGGACGTTTTACTACTGGAGAAAGTTCACACCCGGCTCAACGACAAACCGGTGGGCGACAGCCCATAGTCAACCCTCTGCGTCTGCTTCTGTACACCTGCAAGCTAAGGGCAGCTTTCACACTTTGTTTCTAAAAAACGAAATAAAGATGCTGACACACACACGTCGTACGGAGCCCAGGCTTCAGTGTCACGACCAGTGCGGGCGGACAGAGCCGTACTGGCCTGTCCCGGCTTGACGGCCTCTCCCCGCAGGGCAGAGCTGAGCCACTGCAGACCCAGAGCCTCCCGGGAGCTACAAGGGAACCCAGAAATGCGTTCACGTGGGAACCTAGAACTCGAGAGGCACAGCCACCCCCGCAGCCGCGTGGCAAGCGTGGGAGAAATACCAGCGTCCCGTAGCTGCCGAAGTACTCTTCGTCCTGCCAGGAGTCCTCGGCGCCGCACTCCTCCAGCGCCTTCCCCAGGTGGTTGGCGGGGATGTACCCACAGCACCCGGCCCGCTCTCCCCACCACCAGTCAGCAGTGGTCTGTCTCAGAATGAGAATCCTTTCTCCTCTTAAGAAACTGAGCTGGAAGAAGAGAAAAAAATCTGTAATTAGTTTCTCAACACTGGCTGAATAACATCTCTGTCACTGGGGCTCAAATAACAGCAATTCCCAAAAGGGGCCATGAAAATTAGGGACCCTCAACCAGAATGGAGTCGGGGGTGGGGGGAGAGCACAGCCCACAGGGCATGTAATGTGACAAGTCTCCTGACGGAAAATCAGAACCTGGTTTTCTCTGGGAAAAGAACACACTTTTCTCCGTGCAGTGGTCTGCCCTCGAAAGGAACTGCAAGCAAGGTTTCCTTCACCTCTTCAGTAATCTCCCTAGAGAGCAAAGAGTTTATGTTCTCCTGAAATAATTTCCTGCGGGATTCTCTGTATCTGCCTGGAATCCTGTCACTTTGACTAAATGGATAATAAGTATTGCGCCCGATGACCTATGATTCCACAGATTTCATTTTTCTTAGACGATGCCTCCAGAACTAGAGGATCATAGTAAGTACCCTTATTTTCATAGCAACACAGTTGCTTGAGTAAGTCAATAAAATTCTGGTCTCTTTGGAGCAGGGTATAGTTGGAAATACCAGTTATGTTACCAGGAATTCCATGTACACAGGCTCAGTATGACCAGACAGCTTCCAGCAGCTAAATCTAAGCCTATGTGATTTACCTCTGTTTGCGCAGGACTTACGCAAATAATCAAGCTTAAGGCAGGAAAATTAGTTTTACTGTGACGGTCTCTGATAAGAAAAGGGGGTTAAATGTAAGGAGAAAATTATGTTTGCAGCATTGTTTTTTAAAGGAGAGGTGCAGGCAGGAAGAAAGGAGGAAGAAGCACCTGTATTTTATTGTATTCAGTTGTTCACTCTGGGAGCTTCCCGGGCCCGGGTCTCAAACCCCCAGGGATGTGTGGCTTGGTCCCTTGGAGTCGACTGACCCAACTGCCACTCCACCAGGGCGTGTGGTTTGCAGCCTTTTAAATACTAAATTCTAATCTTGTTAACTGTCTTTGAGATTTGTTATGTATCTGGATACTGAACTCTCAGTTAATATTTCCAATTGCCCCAATTCACAATTCTTCTAACATTCAGTGTTAGCTGACTAATGTCATTAAGCATGATTTGAAGTAGGTAATGGCTTTAGATCTAGAGACGACATTTGAATTCCTTTAGGGATTTGTGTGTGCGTGTTTAAGTGCGTAAGTGCATTAAAACATGGATTTTCATTCATCAGCCAAATTAAGACTTGGAAAAATGAGAAATCATGTTGTAAACACCATGTTTGAAACCGTCAATTTGCACCTAAAAATAATTCTTCCACAAGGATGTCGTCCTTACCAGGTCAGCTGCTGTTTTAGTGATAAAAGTCTAATTGCTTCCATTACAAAAAGAGGGAAGCCCATCTGACAGATGTCACTGGAAATCTCAATTTGGCCGAAGCAGTAATGACCCCTTCGTCCACCCTATAAGTGACTCTGCTATGATTGCAAATGCTACCGTCTCCTTAACTTGTAGTTCAGGTCTCTCTTCTAAAGCAGGGTACTAAGTCTGTTCCAGTCTGTTTCCTCGCTTCCATCCAACCCAGCCGTCAGACAGAATGGCAAAATCTCCTGAATGTTTATGTAAGAAACACTGAGACAGCTGATGTAAATCAGGTGACCTGTAAACTTTCGAGATACGGTAATTAGGTATTCTCTCGATATGTGACCAGACAGCGTCTGTCTGAGCCACGCCAATGCCTCTGCAGACATCACTGCCTCTCAGGGACCCACACGCACATTTTCTCGTGTGGAGATTCGGTATTGGCCCTTAGGCTCAGACAGCTCGCTGCCCAGACAGTTGGAGGATAAAAGGACACTGAGCCCATGCTGTACTCACTTTTCTATTCTCTCTCCATAGCAAAGCAGACGGTTCCCACCAGCCCACCTCACTGAACCTCTGAAACTCAGCTATGGTAGCTCATTCAGTCACTGGAAGCTTAGACTCAGAAACACCGATTACAAAGAGGGATACAGTTAATTCAACAATTTTAACTGACAGCTGTAGTGTCCCCTAACCAGGACAGGTTCTAAACCAGGGTTCCGAGAGGACATGGGGCAGGTGCTCCCCTTCCCAGGCACCTTTCACCTGGGTGGGGTCAGAATTTGTGAGGTTAGGAAGGAAGGGTCACCCCAGGTCTCCTGTGATCCTGGCATCTGAAACCCCTTTATTTTACTTTGGCTCATGCAAGACGTCGACATTCCGTGCTGTCACTGAGCACACCGAATCCGCACCAGGACCTGCCGTGCCGGGAGTGAGCGCGCTACCTGCGTCTCGTCAGGGGCAGCGTAGTCTGCGATGGCCACAAACTCCTCGGGATGCTCCCCGTCCGGGACCGGCTCCTCCTGGCCTGGCTGGGCCAGTTCTGCTCCCTCCTGCTGGAACCAGGGGAAGGACAGGGAGTGACTAAGGGACTTCGGGACTTTCATTGGTTTGATTTTTAGCTACAGGTCATTAGGGTGGTTTAAATGAAGATTCACTCAATCAAGTATTTATCATACTCTGTCGGTCATCTTCACTGGCTGGACTGACAGTGTTGACTCTCCCACCTTTACTTTGTCTCTAGCTTAAAATGGTATATATCCCTGAGAGAACTTCAAAGGAGGGAAAGAGGCACATTAATGTCTATTCATCTGACAGAGACAACTGCCCCAGGCCCCTGTGGGTGCCCAGTCAGACCTGCGGAGAGCCAGGAATGCCTGCGCAGGGCTAAGGGAAGATGCCAGTGTGGGCTCACTGCTGCCCAGGACGCAGGGGCGAGGCCAAGGCCTGGACATGCCATCTCCACTTCACATCAGAGCCAGTGACTTGCCTGAAAGACATTCACTAAAAGTGGGGCGGCCTCCTACCACGCATCCCAATTCTCTGAAGTGACCCAGCCCAATATTTACACTTTGAACAAACTTTCCTGAACATAAGAAAATTCATGTTCACTTTAGAAATTGTGTGAAAGGCACACTCTGGTGGAGTAGAGATTTGGAGCAGTCCACATCCATCCCAAGGCCCCTGGTTCAAGACCTGGGACCAGGAAGAACAACCAAGATGAACAACTAAATTTAAAAAAATAAAACAAAATGCTTCTTCCTCTCTCTTCCTGGCTGCCTGCCTCTGCTCTCCTTCATTCCTGCCTGCACCTTTTCTTTAAAAAACAAAAAAAACAGAAAGAAAAGAAAAGGTATGGAAAATATATGACTTTTTCTTCTCCTCTCCCTCCACCACCACCTACCTGGGTTTATACCGTCTGCACCTGAGCCCCGGAGCCACACAACTGCGCCTAAGGTCACCAGTATTTTACTGCTAACTGCTACATGTCTCCCAGGCAGAAAGGTAGTGTGAACACAAAATCTCTCCAAATATTTCAAACCTCCCTTTAACATATTACACCTAGCAATTTATTAAACACTAGGAAACTGATTGCTTCCCCAGCTCAGGTACCAAAAACGGGGCCCAAGATTTCTACGGAGCGTTCACAACTCATGATGCTGTCTGTGACCCTTACAGACACTGCAGTCCCTCTGCCTCACACCACCTTCACAGGTCCAGGGCACGCCACCAGTCTGCGCTGAGCTCCGCCCTAGGTGACGCTCCTGGCCTTGAAGCACAGGGAGGGTCTTTACCTACCAGAACTGAGATTGCCTGCAGCTCACTTCCGGGGCAGTCACCTGGTGTCGCCATAGTTCTCTCAGGATCCACCACATAGCTGCCCCTTTTAATGTTTCATTTCCCTTCCATTTCCACTATTAAAAAGAGAGAAAAGGAGAAAACGTTTCCTTCTAATGCCTAATAACTGAGTTCATTTAACCGCTAAGGACCATGAAAAATATACCCTCCACCAAATGGAAGTAAAATGTGTGAAGAATGAAGTAAAAATTAAACTTACAAATGCAGGCCTTTCAAAAGCAATCAAAAGGTTTTAAATACATGACATTTTTACAGGAAACGTTTCATGGTAGGAGAGACAAGGGAGCCTGGTGGAACGGGTGGGAGCCGACCAGGGCAGGTGGGCCCTGCCAAGGGCCCTGCGGGAAGCAGGCTTCGGGCGCCGTGGGGGGAGAAGGTACAGGATCATGAAGGGCAGGTGACCACGTGGATTAAGGAGACGGCAGATGAAGGCAACAGCAGAGGAATAAGGAAAGGGTCAGCTAGAAAGGAGAAAAGGTGGGCTCCAAGCTCAGCGGGTGGAGACCCGACGCCAGGCAGGCGCAGCTAGCAGGTATTGGGAAGGGGCGAGGCCCATGACGAATGGGCGTGCCCAGGGCCAAGGGGCGTGGCTCCAAGGGAAAAGGCGGGTGGGCGTGGCTCCGGCGGGGCGCGTCCGGACAGAGGTGGGCGTGGTCGGCACGGTGGGCGGGCAGAGCAGGGCTCCTGTCAGTCGCGAGCCTGGAGCGCAGAGGCGGGGACAGTGCCCGGAGGTCTTGAAAGGGGGCGGCGGCCTCGGTCTGCCCGCTGACACACATGCCTGGCGAGGCGCCTTTACCAGTCATTTCCTGCCTCACGCACAGTCCAGGCGCCGAGCTGCCCAGGAAACCTACCTCGGCCGCGTGTCTCCGCTGAGCTTCGCGTCCACACTAGCGCAGAACGCTGCTCCGACGAGCCTGGGCCACCGCCCTCTGCCTGCGCAGGCGCGGTGCGCGCAGGCCTTCCGCGCTGGCCGTGGCGCCGCGCGCATGCGCAAGTCACACACCGCCCGTCCGGGTGGTGGAGCTGCCGCCCGGGCCCGCGCAGGCGCATATAACGGCCCCGCCTCCCGCCGTGCGCGGGCCCGGGCGCGGCGACCCCTGGTGGCGGACGGCCCCGCCGTGGGGCGCGGCGGGAGGGCGGACCTCGGAGACCAGGCCTGAGGCTGCGCAGCGTGGGCCGCGGCCGCCCCGGGCGCGGGGCCGCCTCTTGGTGCCCCGTTCGGCTGCCGATGCCGAGCCGCGGGGCGCGAGCCGTCCCTCCGCCCGTCCGCCCGTCCGCCCGTCCGCCCGTCCGCCCGGCGGCTGCAGCGAGCCCGGAAGTCCGCCCTTGGCCCTGGGTGGGCGGGGCGGGAGACACGGGACTTGCCCGTCGTGGGCGTCGCGCGGGACGTTTTTCAGGCGCCGGCGCGTACGGTTTTGCCGCTGCTCTTCAGGAGTAGCCACACGAGTTACGGGTGTGCAGAGGGAGAAGGAACGCAGTAGAGGCCCGGCTGTTATCAGGAAGCCGCATAAAAACGTTAAGTTGGGCGGATTGCTTGAAAAACAACGCCGGAAGCCGAAGAAGTGTGTTTAGAAGTTGCACAGCTCCGTGGTGCGGGAACGTACTTCATCAGTTAAAGCCTTGGGAGGACTTCTGCAGGTGACTTCACCAGCAAACGCTTCGGAGCACGGAATCCAAGCGGGTAGTGCGGTGCCGGAGTCAGCTTCGGTTTGCGCCCCCTCCTGACCACGCAGCCTGGTTCCTCGTCTGTTCGCTGCTTCCCTGGGTCCTGTGCCACCGCAGCAGCACGTGGTTTCCTCACGAACTCTCTTCACGTTCACAGCTGGCTAACCTGGGCAGGAAGCCCAGCTCTGGGCCTGGTCAGCGTCCGACAGGACTTCTCGCTGAGCTCGTTTCTAGATTTCAACTTAAAGTCTCCCTCGAACCCGCGAGGCCGGGATGGGGCTGCTGATGGGCGTCGTCGGGCCTTGCTGGGGGAGCGGGAGAGTCTGGCGGGCTGGGAGCCGCCGTCAGCGCACAGAACGCTCGCCCATTAAGTTTGCTGTCTCGAATAAGCACACTTTGGGGGACTCCCAGCTGTCACCATAGTCACATCAAAGACCATTGATAATAGATGACCGTAACAGGAAATGATTAAAAGTTGGAAATACTGCCAGGATTATCAAATAATGACTCGGACACAAGTGAGCATGTCCTGTTAGAAGCGTGGACTGTGCCCGTGGTGCCAGGAGCCTCGCTGTGTGCAGTGTTGCACCAGCCTCACAAAGCACAGTGGAGAAGTGCAAGAGGAGGGCCTGCCTCCTGGGTACCAGCAGCAACAACCAGCAATGCAGAAAGGTCACGTTGTGATCAGTTATGTGTCTTCTAGGAGAGTTTGCTTAACATTTTAAAATCAGTGTTATTTCCACATTACTGTTTATAAGACAAAAAATTATGAGCATTTACCCAAGCGCAGGAAAAAACATTGTATTAAGTGGTAAAGGACATGAAGTCTGTGTGGTGTGAAATGTAGACTCAGATACAATGTCCGTATTCAGAAATGAATGTGAACAAAAGGTATCAACAATTTTAAAAACTAAACAAGTATTCAGAAATGAATGTGAACAAAAGGTATCAACAATTTTAAAAACTAAACAAAAATTTCTACACTCAAACCATCACAAAACTAGAAATAGAAAGGAATGTCTTAATCTGTGAAAAAGACTATTGAAAACACACAAATAACTATAGATAATGGCAAATATTTAATAGCAAAATACTGGTTTCTTTTTTCCTGGATTCAGAAGGAAGACAAAGACGTCCTCCATCACCTCCGCTTTCCAACAATATGCCTGTGGTCTTATACAGTGCAAGCAGGCAAGAGAAGGATGTTCAGAACATAAATATTGAATAGAAAAAGTAAAGCTCACTATCCAGTGACATGATGGTGTGTGTAGATAATCCCAAATAATCTGCAGGTGAAATATTGCAGTTAAATGGATCTCAACAGTCTCTGGATAAAGGACCAGTGTTGTATCAGTGCACCTCAGGCTGGAAGCCCATGCACAGTGACGCCATGATCATCAAATGTCATCCATCATGCAGCAACCCACAGTGACTGAACACACACAGAAGCATATAGGAGCAGTAAACAGTATCATCCCCAAAATCACTTAATTAGCAGCCACAACACCAAACAACAGTAGAATCTAACTTATTTTTATGGGCGCACAGAATGTTAAGCCACACCGTATGCTGGCCCATAAGGCACAATACATTTCAAATATTAAAATCGTAAAAAGGATGCTCTCTGATCACTGTGAAATAACATTGGAAATCAATTTTAAAAATCTTTAAAAACCCCAATATTTGGAAATTAAACAGCATGCATTTAAATGGACTCCTGAGTCTAAAGAAGAATCTCTTTGCCGAGTTTTGTTTATTTCAAATCGAATGATAATGAAAGCATACTGCCATGGTCTGAATATCTGTGTTCCCTCAAAACTCATATGTTGAAATCCCAACACCCAAAGTGATGTTGGGGAACAGAACCTGTGGGTGACGACATAATGTGTGGAGCCCTCAGGAGCGGGACCCGTGCACTGACCAGAGGGACTGCGGACCCTCCCACTGCCCAATGTGCGGGCACAGCCAGGAGGTGGCCCAGGGAGTTCTCGCCGGAGACAACTCCAGGTGCCGGGGTCCTGGACTTCGTCGCCTCTGGAACTGTTAGAAATAAAAGGTTGTTGCTTGTAACCCACACAGTTTGTTGCACTTTTGTTACAACAGCCTGAATGGACGAAGATATAAAGCATATTAAAATCTGGGGGATTCGATAAAGCAGAACTTAGAAATTGATGTTTTCAATGCTTATATCAGAAAAGAAAAACTTTAAATCAATGATTTAGCAGAAAGACAAGTCAGGAAAACAATGCCATATATAATTGCATCAAAAATAATAATATACCTAGGAATCAGTTTAACCAAGGAGGTCAAAGACCACTGAAAGATGTAAGATATTGTTAAAGGAAATAGAAGACATAAAGAAAGCTATTCCATTTTCATGGATTAGAATTATCAGTAAAAATGTTCATTCAGTGCAATCCCTGTCAAAATTCAATAGCAGTATTTATAGAAATAGAACAAAAGATCATAAAATTTACTTGGATTACAAAAGATGTTTGAATAACCAAAATTATTCTGAGGAAAGAACATATAATAATGCACATTTGATGTCTTATAAACCAAATTTTCTTCAATGTAAAAAAAGATTGTATCAGTAAACCTAGTGATATAAAAAAATTATGTAAGAGACATTTACAAGACTAGTAGGAGATAATTTTAGATGTTTAGCAAACTTAATGTTAATACATATGATAATTTTATCAACTTAACTTTCTCATGGAACTCACTTTTAAATTTTAATTTCCAAAAACAGTTTTATCTTTCCAGTGATTTTATCTGAGTAGCCTTTACATTTTTATCTATATTCTATATCTATATTTACATTTTTATCTATAGGCTATATTTTATCTATACTCCCGCCACAGGCCTGAACTGAATTACTAAATAATAAACAAACATATGGATGTATTTCAGTAACACCAAAATTTTAAATATGTGAAATTCTTTACAGTGTTTTAAAGTTTGTTTATTAAAAAAAGAAAACAACTATGATGTGTTAGGCGTCCAGATTCACACACCATTATCTTCTATATTCTGGTGTTTGGGATAGTCTTTACTTAACCCTCTTGAGAGAACTCAACCCCAGCGCCTGGATCCTTGCTGAGAACCTGAACTCCGGGAGGCATTTTTGAGGCCAAGATGCGTGAGTCGTCCTGAGGAAATACTTCCGTCGGGCGATGGGGCTCTTCCTCACTTGACTTCATGCAGCTCAGCCCCTCTGCCCTGGTCGTGACAGGGCGGTAAACACACAACGCTCCACGGTGGCTGAATAAAACTGTTTGCCCCAAGTGAAAACCAGAGGCTAATCTAGCGGGTTGGGGTTTTTGTTGTTTTTTTTCACTGAAAAGCTGGCATGATTTCATGGAGGATTTCCAGGCGTCCTTAAAAACAGTAACCGCAGACCCGCGGGGCTGGCGCTGTCCTCGCGGGGCCTGCAGAGGGGCTGTGGGAGGTGCACTCGCCAAGCTCCAAGCGCAACTTCTTCTAAAAAGCTGGTTTGAACTGAAAAACAGAAACAAAGGCTCTGTTGTCCCGTGTGGGGCCTCTAATGCTGTCCAGGCTCCAAAGCAAACCCCGCAGCGCGGCCGGCTCTGCTCACGCTGGGCGAGCCCTCCTGGAAAGCTGAGCGAATCCACGGAACCTGAGTGGCGTAAACATCATAAAATGTGATACCCATGAAGCACAGATACTCGATCACCGATCACCACACTGGGGACTGCTGGATCGAACGCGGTCTGATTGGCAGTGGTCCACAGTCCACTTTTGAAGCCCAGTGCATCCAGCTCAGAGAGAAAGTTCTGTCCTTCTGTTCTTCGCTTTGTCTGCCTTCTATGCCAGGAGTTCGCTGGACCATTTCCATTTATTTCAGGGACAAAACAAGTAACTCATGATAACGATACCTGGGTGCTTGCACTCAGCATTGCATACTAAACACGCGTGTGCGTGTGCGTGTGCGCACACAGTTCACTCTTCCAACGGTCCTCTAGGGGCTCCTCCCGCTCTTCACTGAGGCTCGGAACAGCCTCACGTGCTAAGTTCTTTCCACTGAGGCAGGATTGAGGCTCTAAGACTCCCGCCCCAGGCCTCCTGCAGAAGGACAGCAGCTGTCTCGAAGAAGAAAGGCAGCCAATGCTCATCGCCCCTACACTCGCACTTACTGCAACAGAAGCCTTTTGTCACTTCCTCCACATCCCATTAGAACACAGGCTTCATTTTCTCCCTGTGGCTATGGTCACTGTCCCACCCCGTGAGCAGCTTGGTAGTGAATGGCACCATCCCTTTGGGAGAGAACAATGTCACCCACGACCAAGGCCTTTCCTTCTGGAAATCTAAAGCCGGAGTGACCCCTCCTGCACCCTGACCAGATTCACGAGGCTTGGGTCTGTTTGCGTGAGTGGTGCTCAGAGTTTGCTGAACAGGAGAAGAGCAGGCTAGAGGGAGACGGAAGGTCTGACAAGAGATCGGTGCCTCCAAAAGGGTGGCCTGTGCCACGGACGTCCCGCCACAGTTTGGGAGCGGCCCCTTCCCTACCAGGACCGATGACCATTGCTGGCACCCCCGCTCTGAGCACTGTTGGGAATCTCACTGGTCCCCACAGGCTTAGAACTGGCCTTGACTGGTCAGATCAGGACCTAGGTAGCAGAAGTAGCTGCGTCAGCGCTGGTGGAAGGAAGCCCGTGTGGCTGACACACGTGGACCACCCCTGCCGCAGAGTCCCTTCGTTATGCACACAGGGAGTGACCCTGGGGTGGTGGACACTCAGAAGCTGGTCATCTTTCTGCCTGATTGCCGAAGCCTCCTCTGCAGTCCATCGGTGGACACTCACACGGAACACAGATGCATTCCCAGAGGCCCAGCCCCGCGCCTCTGCAGAGCCTTTCTGCTTTTGTTCTTCACGTATGTGTGTATGTGCATGCATGCGTGTATGTGTGTGTGTGAATGTGTCTACTTAGGAGAGGCCTAGTCAGGAGTGAAGACAAGTAGCAGGAGGAAGATGCATTTTTATCTAGTTGTTCATCCTGGCTGTCCCCCGGGAACTGGGACATGAACCTGGGTCCTTGGGATGTATGTGGACCGCGCTTGGCCACAGGCAGCAGGCCAAGCCACTGCTCCACCAGGATGCACTCCACAGCCGTTCTTGTCACCAGTTGTCCAGCCTGTTTCCTCCAAGTCACTGAGCAACAAAATCATTAGCAGTCACCCCTGAATTAATCCTGATTCATACTCAGGACACTTCTCACTCCATACATAGTGGACAACAAAATGTCCTGCTTGGAGCGCCTCTCATGGAAAGATTTCTGTCCACCACTGCCCTCTGCATCTCCCGTGGTGATCCTGCACCCCACTTCTGGGCATCTACCCAAAAGATACAAAAACACCCATCCACAGAGATTTATTCACCCCATGTTCACTGCAGCCCTGCTCACAACAGCCAAGAACTGGCAACGACCGAAATGCCCATTGTCAGAAATGCATAAAGAGAGTGTGGCTGGTGTGCTCTGGTGGAGTAGTAGTTTAGTCATCTGCCACCAGCTGAAGCGCAGTCCACATGCATCCCCTTGGGTTTGTGTCCTGGGCTGGGGAGAATTACCAAGATGTACAACTGAATAAAAATAGTCTTCCTCCTCCTTTCCTAACTGCCTGCCTATGCACCTCCATTCCTACCTGCACCTTTACTTTAAAAAAATTAAAAAATATATGTGGCCAACACAATGGACACGACACAGCCCTGAAGAGATGAGACCCTGTCATATGAATCAACATGGAGGGACCTAGAGGGGATGGTGCTCAGTGAAACAAGTCAGAAGAAGAAAGACAGACACCAGACGACCGCGCTCACAGGTGGAAGGCGAACAGACGAAACAGAGGAACCGACACAACACGACCAGCCCTTGGACTCTGGCAGCAGAACTGAGGTGACCTGTAGGGGAAGGGGTGCAGGGTAACCGGAAGCAGACCCAACAGACGGTGTGAAGGGCTCTTGGTGATTTGGTGGAGGGCAGGGCTGTGACGTGTGTTTGAGGGATGGGGAACCTGCATGTAGGGGGAGCTAC
>RJWH01008395.1:0-30928 GCA_004363575.1 Solenodon paradoxus
CCACCATCATCGCCACCATCACCATCACCATCACCATCATCACCATCACCATCATCACCACCACCATCATCACCACCATCACCACCACCATCACCACCATCATCATCACCATTGTCACCATCACCATCATCATTCTCATAAACCGTCATCAACACCATCACCAGCAGCAACAGCAGCAGTATTTTCCCAGGACCTTGAAAACCCATAATTCAAAGGAAGACTGAGTGGCTGCCAGGCCTGCAACTTTGACTGTTTCCTCTTTGGTGTTCTCAGCACTCGAGCTGGGCCAGGAGCCAGGAGTGATCTTTGCCACACACCTGTGCCTGCCCTGGCGGAGGTGCCATATCCCAGACCTCCGCCAGGACTGGGACCTCCCACCACAGCCAAGTGTCTCCACCTGCCCCAAGACTCCTGGAGAAGTCCCTCGCTTGTCCAGAGACAGCAGGGTACCAGTCCACGCCCTCCTGTGCCCAGATGAGAGCCCTCAGCCATGTGCAGGGCTCGACCGCTTGCTACCTTGCTCAGCACTTCCACCATCGTCTGGGGATGCCCCGCAAACCTGGCTGAGCCACTGGTGTGTCCCCTTCCTACACCCAAGGAACAGGGCTTAAGAGGTCTTAGAATCCCTGCAGTGGCTGGAGCTGGGCCTGCGTCCTGCCCTCACCTTCACCCAAGTGGGAAGCCTGTGCCTTTTCCTCAGGGCTTTGGGTATGTGGAGGCTGGTCCCTTCACCTGGCCCCAGGTCCCCACGGCCTTAGCCCGGCCTCTTCTGGCGACTGGGGAAGGGGGCTCTCAGGCTCTGACTTGCAGCCTCTGTGCCGGGGAAGCGAGTGGCTGCGGCACCGGGTCGTTGGCCAGCTACCCCTGTGGACGCATCACAGAGACCTGACAGCCCACGGACCGTGACCTGGGTGCCCATGGAGAGGGGTCCCTGAGACCCTGGTGCCCAGGGAGGAGGGCACCGCGCTGAGCTGACCTCCTATATTTTGTCTGCTGTCTGACTCACGGACCTGCTGAGAACCTCCCCCAGGAACCAGCACCCAGAACTGTGCTGCCCACGCGTTGGACCACCCCTCTTTCCAGGCGAGGGTGAGGGCTGTGGGCCGGGTGGGGGTGCTGGGCCAGGCAAGGGATACAGCCGGTGAGGGGAAGGAAAAGGGGAAGAGGGAGGATGGCGGAGGGCGGAGGGCGGAGGGGAGCAGCTCTGGGCTGTGATATTCCCACCCGCTTCCTCAGATGCCTCATTCGGCAAACAGGGCCTTGAGCATAGAAATCCCATTAAAATTACTGTCTCAGAGTAAACATCTCTCCCAAGGACAGCTTGGGTCTAGGGAGGGAAGCGCCCCCACATCTGGAGATAGGGACCCCCAGGCACTAACAGGGCTCAGCCTCAGCTCTGGGCTCTCGGGAGCAGATAGCAGAGAGCCCCCCGGGGCAGCCAGCGGGGGCGGCACCGCTAATTAGCCTGGAGCTGAGTGGGCGCCTGCGGGCTGTGGGGCGTTCGGTCCGTGCAAGTCGATGAGACTCCAGGCAGTTGAGGGTGGAGCCTGTCTGAGCTCTGAGGCCTCAGGCCTGAGCCATGCACATCCCCTGGGGGACAGACCCCAGCCCCTAGCAGCAGTTGGGGTGCAGCCTGTCCCCTGGCAGACGCTCGGAGGGCCTCCCTCTGCACCTCCATTTTGAAAGGTCTTCTGGCTTCACGAAGCAGGACCGAGTGACCCAGACCTGGAGCGCCCTGCTCAGAGCTCACGGGCGGCACAAGCTGGGGGCGGGCCGGCCTCCGCTTCGAGTGGGCCCTGGGACAGCCGTGACCTTTACCCGCACTGTCCCTGCTGCCCGAGGAGTGGCCCTCTGGCTCGACTGTGATGCCCGCTCCCTTCCCTTGTCCACCGTCTGCGGGTCCCACGAGTCTCGGCCACTCTGCAGACGAGCCAAGGCCCCTTCAGGGCTGCTCCAGGGACGGACACGACATCCCAAGGGTCTGGCCCGAGGGCGAGTGGAGAAGGGGCGACTCGGAGCTGGAACAGGGCCCCCCTATGAGGAGCAGACGGAGGGCCGAGGGGCCCGGCTCCGCTCAGCGGTCCGGAGCCCCGGACGGAAACCCAACGGCAGCTGTACGCTGACGGGCAACCTGTAGACACAGATGACGCTGCGGACACGTGGGGGCAGCCTCCTCTCAGGTGCAGGGCTTTCGGGATAAAAAGCAACATCTGTGGTCCCTTCAGCTGGGGCTCCGTCAGGGCGTCAGGGAGCCCTCTGCTCAGAGCTGCTACCAACGCAGATGTGCCCAGCCGCTGCCCTCACCCTGGGCACCAACACACACCCCGCAGGCCAGTGGTGGGGTCCCAAGGGCAGCAAACACCCAAGGGGGCTGGGGGTCTCTCTGCGGAGGGGCCTGTTACCCAGCCCTGAGTGACCGGCAGGTAGGCAGACTAGAACCTTCGAGGGCCTGGGGCCACATCAGCAGAGGAAGGGCAGGTAAGGGGAGCAGAGGGCCAGAATCTCCCTGGACGGAGCTCTGGCGTGCAGGATGGCGGGACAGTGCTTCCAGCTTCTGCAGGCCTGCTCGCCACCACTTCCCTCTGCCCGCCTCAGAGCAAGGCTGCGCTGTGGTTTTCCGGCAGCTGGGGCCTCGGAGAGCCCGATGTCGTGGGGTGGAGGCCCCGCTCTAGGAGGCCTGTGCCCCTGCTGACCCTGTGGCCATGCCTGGGTCCCAGCACAGCCAGAGCTGCTCACAGCGAGACCAGGTTCTCCCAGGTCCCGGGGTCTGGGCCCTAGGGTGAGGGCAGGGGCCTCGGGGGAGAAGGAGGGCCCTGCAGGGAGGAAGAGGGGAGAAGAGGCTTAGGGAGAGGAGGCCCAGCCCTGCCCACCGACCCGATGGAAGCTGCAGGCGAGTAGGACCAGTTTGGAGGAGCAGGGCAGCCCGTGGGGCCGGCCTGGGCCGGTGGGCAGCGCTGCGGCAGCCGCGCTCTTGGGTGCTGCTGGAGAAGGGGAAGCCCAAGGGGCTGAGCCGAGGGAGGGACACACCATGCCAACAGCTCCAAAGCCAAATGTGTTTCCAATGCAGAGAAAATGTATTTAAATGTGGCAAATGGCGTCAGGGTAATTGTCTCCACACAGGACTGGGCCGAGGGCAGGGTCCCTGAGCACAGGGCTTTGGAGACATGAGGGACCTGGACAGGCGCCTGCGGCAGGACAGATTGAACCTGCACCAGGCGTCTGTACCTGGAGTGACTGGGCAGGCTGGGCGTTGGCAGGAGCGCGAGTATTCACGAGCTGCAGCCCGGCCCGGGCTGGCACGCCTGCTGGCTCTGCCTCCGGGTCTGGGAGCCCAGGAGCTATTTGCGGCCCGTCTTTGTGAGGAGCAGGAGGGCTGGTGTGCGGAGGGGGCAGCTGGGGTGGGCAGCATGAGGCTCGCTGACAAGGTGTCGGCGTCCAGGATGGTGAGGCTGACGGTGGGAGAAGCAGGCCCCTCTTGGCAGATGACCTTGGCTTTGCCATCATGGGAGTAACCGAACTACAGTGTCGCCCAGATGATGTGACAGCCCATCTGTTGTGACAAATGTGAGAACACGCCAGAGTGTTTCCAGAACACCCACTCCCCTCGGCGCCTGCCTGCGAGGGCTCAGAAGCAGAGGCGGGGCAGGACCAAGCTTCATCTGCTCACACCGCAGCCTGGGTGCCACCATCAAGGACCTATCTCCTTCCGCTTGTCCTGTCCTGGCCCCCGTCAGAGGGGAGGGCCCAGCTGATTCTTCCATGACCTCCCCCACCAGTGAACCTAGACACAAAGTGAGGTCAAGGGGCTCCCCTGGGCGGGCCGGGCTCCTGGTGGGGGCTTCTCGAGACCTCCCTTGGCCTAGGGCCCCCCATCTCCCTTCCTCTTACCCGGCCTGCAGCCTCTGCTCCCCTGGCCGCCTCCTGGCACAGGGCTCCGGGACCAGGGCCATGAGGGAGGGGTGCAGCCATTGGAAGACCGAGAGCTGGGCTCTTGAGCGCGGCCCTGTCAGTGCCCTCCCACCTGCACTGGGCACCCAGAGCTCCAAGGCCTCTCGCCCTGGGCACCATGGCCACAGCGCCACCCCCAGGAGGGCCGTTCCAGAGGCCTTTGTGGACTTGAAAATCCATCCCCAGCAAAGGGCATCAAGCTCGGGCCTGGGTGAGGTTCGCTGCTGGGGGCCCATCATGCACACGGCGGGTGCCCGTCCGCACAGCGCTCGGGCACGCGGCACCCTGGGCACTCGCCAGGATGCGCCTGGGTTCCGGGACCATACTCTGCCACCCTGACTGTCAGCCCCTGGGCTGCCGGCGTCCACCCGCTCTGTCTCCTGCACTGGGCCTGGGGAAATGCAGTCCGGGCAATGTCACCCCGGGCACCGGTAGGCACCTCGGCGGCTGTAACCCGCCTTTGCAGCCTGTTTGTGGGAACTTAGGCCCTGGGAAAGTGGGCCAGAAGGCCCAGCAGAGAGGGCCTGGCCAGCCTGAGTGGCCCCAGCTGAACCACCCCAGGAGCCAGGATGGTGAAGATGGTCTCCACAGCCACCCCAGGGCAGCGGCCGACGCTCTGAGTGCCCGACTTTGGGGGCCTTCTCTACTGCAGAGACCACCCTGGTTAGAAAATCTCTGCTCTCGAAGCCTGGGAAGCGGCAGCAACAATATCATGGGTGGGAAGGCTGAACTGAGGGGCAGGGGCTGGCCTGGACCTGGGTCTCCTAACTCAGAGTTCCAGGCCTCACACACGCCACCCTGGAAGTGAAGATCTGGAGGAACATGTCACACTGGGAGCAGCCTCAGCTCTGCCTGGTCCACACGGCCGGCCAGGAGGCCAGCAGGAGTGTGAGCCCCCTCCTGGCTCAGTGGGGCCAGTCCCGATCTCCAGCTCCAGGCCCTGATCTCCTTCCCTTACAGGCCCCACACTTAGTGGGCAGGGGCTTGGGTCAGGACCAAGCCTGATCTGGTCAAGGTGAGCTGGTGACCTGGCTGTCCTTCTGAATGTCCCTCAAGTCTTCTGCTGACAGCTCAGTGATAGACAACGCTTTCTCCAGGGCTGCTCCTGGAGGTCTCGGTTGGGGACACCCACTGGGACTGACTCTGGGAGACGCTGCAGAGACCAGCGCAGGCCGGCAGAAAGGGCGCTGGCAGCCTCAGACCGGGCAGCAGGGCGAGGCTGTAGGCACGGGGACCAGGAGGGGACCGTGGGCCACAGCTCTAATGTGGCTTCAATCCAAAACTTGGAGACTGAATTTCCGAGTCCTGGGGAGGCCCTTCTGCGCTACTGGCCACGCCTCCCCTGCAAGGGCAGTACTTGGTGTTCTTAGATGGCTGGATGGGAAGGGGTTGGGTCTCTGCCCTTCTTTCCCCGACCCTGCATCTGGTCCTTGTGCTGGGGCTGGGCATCCACAGTAGGGAGAGGAAGGCCCGCTGGAGACATCAGCCCCAATGCCCATGTTTCTCCCGAACCGTAAGATTTTCAGAACTTAGCGCCCAAAGATGCCTGTTTTGCCTTCTGCCCAGGGAGAGCATTCTACCAACTACCTGAGGGGTGGGCGTGCCAGCGGTGGGTGGGGCCGGGCGGAGGGCGGGGCCGGAGTGCGGTGGGCGGGGCGACAGGCCGGGCCTGCGGTGGGTGGCGCCGGGCGGTGGGCGGGGCCGGAATGCGGTGGGCGGGGCGGCGGTGGGTGGGCCCGGGAGGAGTGCGGGCCCGGAGCGCGGTGGGCGGGGCGGCAGGCCGGGCCGGCGGTGTGCAGAGCTGTCCGTGGTGCTGACAGCCGGGAGGCCCGGGCCGCCGCACAACGCGGCAGGAAGGGGATGGCGAGGCCTCTGGCCCCTCTGGACAGGGAGGATACTCTCTCCAAGTAGTGCGTCAGGGAGGCCTGGGGGCTGGACACAGAGCTGTGACCTCAAGGCCTCACTGGTACTCTGTGCTGGACCAGGGCTCCTGCTTAGGGATTCGATCCTAAATCCCAGTCAGGGCCCTGGTTATCACCCAGAGAGAACGCAGTCAGGGTCAGCCTGGGCCTCTGGTGGGCAGGGTCTTCCCACCGGGAGGGCAAGTGAGAGAGTGCTCAGGGCTATCCAGGTGGCAGGCATGACCCCCGACTGAGAAAGGGCAGGGGCCCTTGCCAGGCTCCTGCGGTGAGAATCACTAAATTCACTCCAGAGCCATCCTGGGTGGAGATGGGGAAATCTACGAGGTGCGAGTAGTTGGCTCTGAGTCCTCGCCAGGTCCCAGCATCCTTGTTCTGCCCGATCCAGTGTGGTCATCAGTCTTCCCTTCTCGGGAACCAACACTGAAAAACCTGGATCCTCTCCGCCTGGGTGTGGAGGACCTAAGTCAGGTGGGGTTGATCTGTGGCACAGCGAGAGACTCACTCTGCACTAAGCCTCCCCTATGAGTTCTTGACAGGCATCCACTCAACATTCATTCTTCCATCCACCTATTACCCATGCACCCATCTCGTCAGCCATCCATCTACTCATCTCTCCATCTTCTCATCCATCCATCCTTCTTCTCATCCATCCATTCATTCTTCTACCCATCCCTCCAGTCAGCCATTTTCTCACTCATCCATCCATCCATCCATCCATCTATCCACTCATCTATCCATCTTCTCATCCATCCACTCATTCTTCCATGCACTCATCCATCCTTCTATCCACTTATCCATCCATCTACTTATCTACCCATTCATTCTTCCATTCATCCACCCACTCATCCATGCATTCAGCACGTTCACCTATTAAGAAGCAGGCATTTTGTGCAAAGCCAGGAGCCTTGCCTCAGGAACTTATATTATTGGGGAGGGGGGCAACAGATATCATTCAGCATAGTGTTTGGTGGTGATGGATAGTAGGACCAAAAACAAACCACAATCAAGGGCAGAAGTGGGGTTGAGAAAAACACCTCTGGAAGGAGAGCTGAGCGTCTCTCAAGGTACCTGGGCTTTAAAGGACCTGTGGTGTGACTCTAGGGAAACCAGGCAGTGTCACATGGGTGGGACACAGGTGTAGACAGGGCAGGGATGGATGTTTCCCTCCCCTGTGCTGGAGGCCTGCCTGAAAGGCTGGAGAAGGATGTTGCCTTAGGGGTAGAAGAGCCTGCAGGAGCCCTGTGTCAGCTGACTGAACTGCCCTGTCCAGCATTTCACCGGGTTGGGTCACCGACACCTCTGGGTTCTGGAGCTCCCGCCCCATGCTGAGGAAGTTCCCACCTTTAATTCAAATCCTTGTTTATGCCAATAATCCGTTACCATGGAAATGTCCTTGGGACAGCGCAGAGGGTGGGGGTGGGGGGACACTTCCTGAGGTGGATTTCCACTGAAGTCAGCACCAGCTTGAGTGACACTGGCCGGGGTGCCTGCTCTGCATCCTTCCTCCCCTGAATGCACCCCAGTCTGAGATCAGGTTCAGAGGACTGCTCGTCACAATGCCTCCAGGACGTGGGAGTGCAGTCCCCATGCCGGTCTCCTTGTCTGTACCTGGGGTTTTCCTGTTCTCTGAACCAGCAGCTCAGGAGTGGGGAGGGACCCAGAGGCCCGGGAAGAATCCATCCTCTGCTGTGATGGCCCCTCCTGCAACTTGTGCCTCCAGCCAGGCGCAGGTGCTGCGGGACGGCCCTGCAGATTAATGAGTTAGGCCCGATTAATCTCGCTGCATTATCGAATCTTCAGGGAAAGCCGAAGAGGCTTGGAGAGACGTGTGTGAGCTCACGTACACTGGCCCCAGGGCTGTGTCCAGAGCTGGAGGTCGATGCTGGCCCCAGCTTGGTCTCTGCTGCCAGGGGAAGCCTGCCGGCCAGTGTGGGCTCTCTGGGTGAGTTCACCTGTGGGGATTCACTGACAGCCACCCTGTCCTCGGCTTGAGCTGGCCAGAGAAGAGAAATGCAGACAAGCTGGCTTCGCCACCAGCAGCTGTGGTTCCCTTTGATTTGAGAACTCTTCTGCACAGAAACACACGCAGGCAAGTTCCAGCACAGCCCAGGCCAGAACCAGACCGGCCTGACCCTCCACGGCAGTCCCGGGGCCAAATCAGTTCTGAGTCAGAGGGCTTCTGCCTGGCACTGCCTGCCTCTCAGAAGTCATGGATTGGGGCCTTGGATCCGGCTGAGCAGAGTCTGAGAGCAGGGTCCTAGGTCCGGAATGTAAGCAGATTCCCCAGGCACTCTGTGCACAGGTCTGAGAGGACGCCCCTGGTCCCCAGGTCCCCTGGGTCGCCTCCGGTCTCACACTGGCAGGAGCCTCCAATTTAGTCCCAAGGGGGTCCAAATGCAGTGGCAAGAAGGGGTGTCCCCATCCCAAAGGGGTCCCAGGTGTGCCAGGGTGACTGGCCAGCCAGCGTGATTGGCTGAGTCCCAGCTTCTGGGACCACTAGTCAGCATGGCGGAGCTCTGCTTTGTGGGCATGGACAGGCCTCGGAACCCGGGGCATCCACCAGAAGCAGGTCTGAAGTCTTGCTGCCAGCTGTCCTTGGCACTGTCCTGCCTGTCTTGGGACAGCACAGGACAGGACATTGATCAACAGGGTCACGTTAAAGAGGCTGCAGTATTTGCCACCCGAGTCAGTGGGCTTGTCACCCTCTCGACTTCCCTGAGGAACTCCGGAGTCCCACACCTACTGGGCATGTCCTGAGAGAGAGGGCCTGTCCCTGTCACAGGGGAGGGTGGGGGGCACAGGCCGGAAGAGGCACTGAGGTCCAGCTCTCGGGTCATTGGAGACCCATGTGGAAGGGGCGTCCTAAACCGAAGGGCTGAGCCCAGCATCGCTGAGGGGTGGGCAGGGCTTGAAAATGGGGTGCAACCAGACGGGCTCTGGGAGCCTCCGAGGGAGGCTGCTGCACAGGCTGGGCGGTGCAGGACGTCCCCAGAACAGAGAGGGGACGTGCGGATGGGCAGAAGCACAGGCCATCCAATGCCACCGGGAGTTCTTGGTAGGGACACAAGTCAACCGTGGGACATGCACGCCCAAGGCCAGGAGGCCAGCGTGTAGACCCTAACCAGATGGCCGGGTTGGAATCCCACACCGGCTGTGTGACTTCGGGCCAGTGACTCTACCTCTCTGTGCATCCATTCCACTGAATGCCTGGGTAGCAGAGGAACCTGCCTCACCGGGTGTCTGGGAGCTCACGAGTCCTCTTGTCTGGCGCTGCGGCTGGAACCTGGGAAGGCCGGCACGGGAATGGGCGCTGTGCTGGGCTGAGCTCAAAGGCAGCACAGCCTGGCAGGAAGAAGCGCACGTGAGGAGCCCTGGAGGTCTCCAAGAGGGACAGAGTGGTGGGCGGCAGGGCGCAGGGGCACAGAGGCCGGCAGGGCCAAGGAGAAATGAGGGGTTAGTGGGAGGAGCAGGGGCTGTTCCAGCGGGGCTCTGATGGAAGCGGCGCTGGTGCGGAGCCTGGGACAAGCTTGTCAGTCCCAGAGCGTCCCTTTGTGGCTGGGCTGGGGGGGCTTGAGGGGGCTCGCGAAGGACATCGACTGCGGGCCGCTGGTCCGAGGGAGGGGCGAATTAGGAGGCGCGCGGCGGGCGGGGCCCTCTCCAGCCCCATCTTGGGCCCCGCCTTCCCAGGACTGGATCCACGTTGCGGGGGCCGTGTCCCCGCAGAACCTTGGCCACAGAGGGGAGGGAGGTTGGCGGAGCGGCCCGTCCTTGCCGCTGCCCGAGACTCCGCGCGAAGCGGCCCTCCCCCAGCACCGCTGCCAGGGCCCGGACCGCCCGCTCTCGGCAGTCAGGGCCGTCAGGGCTTCTCGCGGCAGACGCCGGTCAAGGCCGATCGGGGCGTCCGGGTCTGTGGTCCCAGCAGCTGGCCCGAGACTCTCCTCGGCTGCCGCCCCTCACCCGCCACCCACGCGCTGGGGTGGACGGTGCCCTCGCGCCGCTGGGCCCACCGGGCGTGGCCCGGGTGCAGTCAGACCCCAGGCGGCTTCCCCGGGGTCCTTCCCTCCCCGAAGGGGAGTCCGCGGGGCCTGGGCTCCAGCGCGGAAGCTCTCCGGGGGGCTGGGCAGTCTGGATCTGGAGCGGGAGGAGGGCGCGGACGGCTCGCCTGCAGAGCGGCGGGGTGGCCGTCAACCAGCCTGTGCCGGCGGGACCCCGTCCGGGCAGGCGGGGGAGCAGGGACGGGCACTGGGTGGGGACAGTGACTCGAGGTCCTGAAACCTGTCCGGGATCCCTCTGTCCGCGCGGTGACGCCGGGCCCCCGCCTGTGGCTCGGGCACGTCCGAGTCCCGGGAGGACCAGGGAGAGTTCGCCCCCCGCGCGCGGCCAGCGGAGCCCCCGCGCCCCTCCCGGCCGGCGGCCGCCCCGTCCCCGCTCCCCGCCTCCTCGCGGCCGGAGGCGGGCGGGTCCCGGCGGGCGGAGGAGCGGCCCGCGCAGCGCGAGCGGCACGAAGTCGGGCGCGCGCGGACCTCGGAGCGGCGGCGCGGCGGCGCGGGGAGCCGCCCGGGTCTAGAGCCTGCTCGGCGCGCCATGGAGCTCGGGGGCCCCGGGGCGCCGCTGCCGCTGCGGCTGCGGCTGCCGCTGCTGCTGCTCCTGGCGGCCGGCCTCCTGCCCGGTAAGTTTCGGGGCCCTGCGCGGCCTCCTTTCTCCGGTCCGGGGGCGCCCGGGACCTCGGGAGCCAGAGGAGGGGCGGCTCCCGGCGGCGGCCCCAGCCGCGGAGGCCCCGCCGCCGGTGAGAGGTGTCCTGCGCCAGCCTGTGGGAGCCGGGAAGGAGGTAACCAGCCCGATGGCGGGGAGCGGGCTTGGTGGGTGTGGGGCACTGCTTCTGGAGCTTGTCCCAGAAGCTCCAACTTGGGTAGAGGCGGCGGGGACACCACCCCACCCGACAGAATTTCCCCCAGACCTCCTGCCTGGTGGTCACAGGGTGGCCTTTGCCCTGGTGGTGTGTTTCCTCCCTCCCCTCTTGCTAGTGGGGCCAGTGGGGAGGTTGTACCCCCACCTCCCCAGTGAGGAGCAGGCGACGACGACATCCTGGTGGAGGGGACAGGAAAGAGCAAGGCTGGGGCTCTGGGGGGATGCCCAGGTGCTTGTGACTGCCACCCCAGCTCCCTCCTTGGGCAGAGTGCCCTGCGCAGGTTCTAGGGGGATGGGAGTCCCTCAGACCACAGATTGACCCCTCGGGGCTAGGCAGGGTGACAGGGACCCTCCAGCAGCAGAGGGGACCTCACTGAATATCCACTGGTCAAGGGCAGTCTATGTGAATGCCCAAGAACCGGCTGCTGGCCCCCTGTCTAGAGCAGCCCTTTGTCCTTCTCCAGACTAGCCCTTGTCCAAACCAGCCCTTGTCCAGACCAGCCCTTGTCCATACTGGCCCCTTGTCTGGACCTGCACTTAAAGTGCCCCTTGGGGACCAGTGAATGTCCCTTCTAAGTGATAACTGGGGCCGCCTCCCTCTCCAGTCCTGTGCTTTGAGGCCAGGTGCTCACAGTGCTGGTGCCACATCACAGCCCCCACCCGGTCTGACGGGAGACCCACCCACCAGCACTCTTCCACGGGGCTGTGGCCTCTGGTGAGGCGCCCGGTGCTAGAGGGACGAGGGCCCCGGGAGGAGAAACCAAGGGGCACAGGTGCAAAGGCCCAGGGGTGGGCGAGCAAAGAGCCCGAGGCCAGCGGGGCCAGCAGGAGGGGCCCAGGCCGGCATGAGCACACGCCTCTCCCCAGCAAACGGCCATGTGGAGACCCGGGCCCACGCGGAGGAGCGGCTGCTGAAGAAACTCTTCTCTGGCTACAGCAAGTGGTCCCGGCCAGTGGCCAACATCTCAGATGTGGTCTTCGTCCACTTTGGCCTGTCCATCGCGCAGCTCATCGACGTGGTGAGCGCAGGCGGGGGCGTCAGTGTTCTGGGTGGCTTGGGCAGGCGGCTGTCCCCCAGAAGCAGGACAGTGCCGCGGGGGCGCCCAGTCGGGGCTGTCCCTCCAGCTTGGAACCAGCGGAAGGCTCCTGGTCGTTGCTGCATCACCCCGGGTCTCCCAGACTATCGGGGGGATGTTTCCGTTGCTGGTTAGGGACTGAGGGGGCCTGGGAGCATGCCCGGCCCACCCCGGCACATGCCCGCTGTGCCTCTTGGGGGCCAGCTCCTCTGAGTGGGTGGTGGGCACAGAGGGGGGCAGGGCCCTGAGGCCCTGGCAGCTGGGCTCTGGCCTGGCAGGGAGAGGTCTCCAGGATCCCCGTCCACTCCAGGGAGGAGGTTGGAGCCCCCTGGGTTTGGGAGCTGGTGTGCTCCACACGGGCCCAGCCAGCTCTGGGTCACAGGAGGCCGAATCTGTAGAGACCCCGAAGGCCAACCCTGTGCCCTGGTCAGAGCCCCAAAGTCCAGTCAGCTTGGAGAGGGGTTGCTGCTGATGTGGGGGGTCCGGTTCCACGTGACAGCCCCTCTTCTCACTGTGAATGGGGAGACGGCAGAGCTCCATCTCAGCCAGGGGGCCACATGCAGGGCTGTGGGCGGATGGGCCGAGTGCCCTACGGGACAGGCCTTGCCCTCAGGATCCTGGAGTCGGGCCCGACGATTATTGGAAGAGCTCCGGCTGGGCCGCAGCCAGGAGGCCACTCGAGCCATGCAGGTCGGGAAAGTGTGCTGAGGTTTGCAGACACCAGTGATGGCCAGCACTGCCCGCCAGCCTCCTACCTGCTCTGGCCGAGGCTCCCGCCCCATGGGAGAGACAGGCCTGCACCCACCTGGGGCCCCATGAGGGAGCTGCCTGCACCTGGGTGCCCGGCACCGCATGCTGAGGTATCCCTGCTGCATCCTGGAGGGGCTGCCTGAGGCTGGGCTGCGCCTGGCCTGAGGGGCCTGGGCCTGGCTGTGCAGAAGCCTTCACACAGTGGGGGACAGCCAGGGCTGGGAGCACCCCGGGGAGAGGGCCAGGCCCTGCCACCCTGGGGCGTGTGCTCAGCTTCAGTGGGGGACGGGCAGAGCAGCACAGGCATCCCCCAGGACCCCTCAGTGGACATGCGGCCAGCAGGAGCCAGGCGGGACTGTGCTGCCGGACAGCAGGGACAGCAGTGTCCAGGCATTTGCCCGCCCTGTGCCAGGCTCCCGGCTCCCGGCTCCAGGCCCGGCTCAGGTCACATGGCATTGCTCAGGGGACAGGACTCAAGACCCTAACTGCCGACTGTGAGGTCTCGAAGGGGCTGCCGGCATGGGCAGCGGGAGGGCGGGTGCCCGCCAGCAGAGGCCTAGGAGCTGAGCAGGTGGGCAGAGCATGGAGGTCGCCCGGGAAGGGGCAGCCCCTCCAGCAGCCGGAGCCCTGGGGCCGTCCCCACACCGTCTGCAGCCCCAGCCATGGTGGGTGAGGAGACCCCCAGGTTCACAGACCTCTAGGCCACCTCCTGTCCTCCTGTCCTGTGTGTCCTAGGACGAGAAGAACCAGATGATGACGACAAACGTGTGGGTGAAGCAGGTGAGCGGGAGGGGCCCCAGCCCTGTGCACGCTGCCCTGCTGGTGCCCTGCCAGCACCACTCGGCTCCCGTCCCGTCCCCGTCCTGTCCCCGTCCCGTCCCCGTCCCGTCCCCGTCCGGGTCCCCGTCCCGTCCCCGTCCCGTCCCCATCCCGTCCCCGTCCGGGTCCCCGTCCCGTCCCCGTCCCGTCCCCGTCCCGTCCCCGTCTGGGTCCCCGTCCGGGTCCCCGTCCCGTCCCCGTCCCGTCCCCGTCCCGTCCCCGTCCCGTCCCCGTCCGGGTCCCCGTCCCGTCCCCGTCCCGTCCCCGTCCCGTCCCCGTCCACTGGTGACTTTCTGCCATCCTGGCCCAGGAGTGGCAGGACTATAAGCTGCGCTGGGACCCGGCCGACTACGAGAACGTGACCTCCATCCGCATCCCCTCCGAGCTCATCTGGCGACCGGACATCGTCCTCTACAACAAGTGAGGCCCCCAGGGCCGGCGTGGGGCTTGGCCCCAGGGCCCAGGCAGGAGGCGGTGGCACCGGGTGGGTCTGATGGGGCCGGGCCACTGAGGCCTCCGGACACTCCTCCCTGGCTGGGGCCACAGGAAAAGGGTCGTAAAGACTGTGGGCCTCAGCTGCTCCCCAGGGCACTGGGGAGACCCAGCAACTCCCACCCCATTTCCGGTCCCTCCTCTGCAAGGCAGCAGGCAGGTCCCCAAACCCCCTCTCTGCTCCTCACGCCCCTCCCTGAGCCTGGAGCGGTGGCCCCCGACGTTTGGGTGCTGGGCCCTGGCCTGGGCCCTGGCAGCCGATGCCCAGCGGCCGGGCCCCTCCTGGACCCTCTGGTTCCCGAGCCCGGGGCCTGCTGCCCTGTGTGTCCCGTGTCGCTGCGCGTCATCGTTGGCCGCTGGTGCTAAGCTGCACCCGCACCGCCCTGCCGGCTCCACGCGGGCCTGGACGTCCACCCCGCGGCGCCGGCCCGCCCCTGCCCCCCGGCTGCGTGTGAGCCCTCTCGGGCCCCAGCGGCCTGACCTACAAGCAGGCTCCTTCCACTGAGGGTGACGGAACCGCGCTCCCGACGTGATCGATGGCCCAGGAAAAGCCGCTCTGAGGAGAGATGGCTTTCCGAGGCGCAGGGGGGTGGGGGCGGCCGGCGGGGGTTCCCTCGGTGCAGCCGTGCAGTCCTCCAGAGCCTCCTCCATGGGGGGCTTTCTCCCGGGGTCTCCCCGCCTGCGGGGCAGCGTCAGGAGGTCGGGCTGTTGGTCTTGGGGCAGCTCTGCCCCTTGGGCACCCACAGCGCACAGGGTGGCCCTGGACGGGGCCTCAGAGGGTGAGAGCTGCCTGGGCGCCTTGCTGGCCCGTGGGAAGGTCCTAGACGGGGAGGCGCCGCAGGTCCGGGGGCGGTCCCCCTCTTGGGCTGGCCCTGGGCTGGGGGCTATGCTAGGGCCCCCCACGTCGTGGGCAGAGGAGGAGTCCTGACAGCTTTCAGTGAGCTTCTGGAACATTCCTGCCTGGTCCCCGAGCCACCGTCTGGAGACCGTTTTTCCCTGTGGCACGTCCGCGGGCAGGCGCTGTCTGGAGACTGAGCGTGGTCTCCGAGGGGCGAGCTTTGGCTTTGGAGACCGGGCAGGACGAAGGGCACTCACGAGGGGAGCCAGCCTCCACCTGTGTGCACGTGCCCTGGGGTTCAGTTTGGGGACCTCAAGGAGCACCCCAGCACCCTGAGGTGCTGGCACCAGGTGCAGGCAGGAGGGCCCCCCTGGCTGTGGCAGCGCTGTATCAGGTGAGGCTGGGGTTCACAGTGCCGTGGGGTGGCGGGGTGAGGACCTACGGGGCCGTAGCCGCTCCCAGGGCTGAGCCGGGGTCTGGGTGTAGGAAGGCGGGTGTCCCGGCAGACAGAGGACGTCCTTCCCCCGCGTTTCAGAGCCGGAGCCAAGGGACCTGCTGGGGGTGCCACCCACGGGCAGACGAAAGCCTGGGCTTGTCGGAAAACTGAGGCCTGAGCCTGAGCCCACGTGCCTGGGAGCAGGTGCCTGGCCAGTGCCGGAGGGGCTGACTCCGGCACCAGATGCGGAGGTGCTGTGCCCGCCATGGCGCTTCAGGGTGGCCCCCGGGGGCGTCCTCCGCTGAGAGACGGAGGGAGGCACCACAGACTGGGAGCCAGCCAGTGGACGGGGCGCCAGCACGGCCCCAGCCGAGGACGAGCACCCAGGGGCAGGCCCCGGAGCCAGAGAGAGCGACGTGGGGCCGGCCTTGGTCTGGGTGGACCCTGTCCTTCAGGTTGGGTCGCAGCCGGGCGTCCTTCCCTTCGCCGCCCCCTCTGTCTGGGCAGAAGGTGCTGTCCCACCCCGTTTGGCCCTGTGGGAGGAGTGACCCAAGGGGATGAGGCCTGGCTCCGGGGTGTGGGACCATGGCCAGCCAGGTCCCTGGGGCAGCGCAGACAGCCATGGGCAGAGGGGCCCGCTGACTGTGAGGCGTCCCGGGAGGTGCCCGGGACCAGGCTGCGCCACCCCGTCCCCGGCGCTTCGTGACAGGGTCCCGCGTGAGCCGCGTGCGGAGGCCTCACCCGCCCTCTCTCCCTGCCCAGCGCGGACGGAGACTTCGCGGTCACGCACCTGACCAAGGCCCACCTCTTCCACGACGGGCGCGTGCAGTGGACGCCCCCCGCCATCTACAAGAGCTCCTGCAGCATCGACGTCACCTTCTTCCCCTTCGACCAGCAGAACTGCACCATGAAGTTCGGCTCCTGGACGTACGACAAGGCCAAGATCGACCTGGTCAGCATGCACAGACGCGTGGACCAGCTGGGCTTCTGGGAGAGCGGCGAGTGGGTCATCGTGGACGCGGTGGGCACCTACAACACGCGCAAGTACGAGTGCTGCGCGGAGATCTACTCCGACATCACCTACGCCTTCGTCATCCGGCGCCTGCCGCTCTTCTACACCGTCAACCTCATCATCCCCTGCCTGCTCATCTCCTGTCTCACCGTGCTGGTCTTCTACCTGCCGTCCGACTGCAGCGAGAAGGTCACGCTGTGCATCTCCGTGCTGCTCTCGCTCACCGTCTTCCTGCTGCTCATCACCGAGATCATCCCGTCCACCTCGCTGGTCATCCCGCTCATCGGCGAGTACCTGCTCTTCACCATGATCTTCGTCACGCTGTCCATCGTCATCACCGTCTTCGTGCTCAACGTGCACCACCGCTCGCCTCGCACCCACACCATGCCCGCCTGGGTGCGCCGGGCCTTCCTGGATGTGGTGCCGCGCCTGCTGTTCATGAAGCGGCCGTCCGTGGTCAAGGACAACTGCGGAAGGCTCATCGAGTCCCTGCACAAGACGGCCGGCGCCCCGCGCTTCTGGCCGGAGCCCGACAGGGGGCCCGGCTTCCTGGGCGCAGCCTGCGGCCCCGCCCCGGGGCCCCGCCCGCCCCTCAGCAGCGCCCCGGATGCACCGGTCAAGACCCCGGCTGCCAGCACGCCGCCCGCCGGCCAGGCCCCCGCTCCACAGTCCTCAGAGGCCGAGGAGGCCAGCCCCGGCTCCCCGTCCGGCCCCCGCCGGCCACCCGACGGCACCCAGGCCCCAGGGCTGGCCAAAGCCAGGTCTCTGAGTGTCCAGCACGTGTCCAGCCCCAGCGAAGTCACGGTGGATGGCGTCCGGAGTCGGTCGCGGAGCGTCCAGTACTGCGCATCTGGAGCGCCGGCCGCCCGTGAAGCCGGCGGCCCAGCGCCCCCGCCCCCAGGCCAGGCCTCTCCCTGTAAATGCAAGTGCAGGAAAGAGCTGGCTGCATCCCCAGATGCCACGCTCAAAGCCCGGAGCCGCAAAGGGCTGCCCCAGCCCCTGCCCCTGTCGCCGGCTCTGATGCAGGCAGCCGAGAGGGTTCAGTACATCTCGGACCACCTGAAGGCGGAGGACACAGACTTCTCGGTAAGCCTGCCCGCCTGGGTCGGGGCCTGGGCACTCGGATGGCCCAGGCCATGCAGAGACCGGGCCCATACCTGCCCTGACCCTTCCTCTCCTGTGGCTGACGGTCAGCAGGGGGCCAGAGACCCCTCGGGCTTCAGCACACGGGCTGGGCTGCTCACGCCGCCCGTGCCTGCTGGTCTCTGACCCTGGCGCCAGCGCCCTTCCTGGAGGGCCCTGTGCTGGGGGTGCTCGGTGTCTGCGCTGAGAGGCGACGGAGGGGCCGCCCGGCCAGGCCAGGGCGGGGAGGAGAGGCGGGTCGGGGCCTGGGACACCAGCTGGGAGGAGGGAGCAGAAGGCAAGGTAACGGGCCCAGCTTCGGGGCCTGGGAACCCCAGAGATCCGATCCTCCCAGCAGGCACTTCAGGAATGGGTGCTGGGCCAGCCTGCCTGCCTGGAAGGAAGGAAGCCTTGAAAGCGTCCCCCGTCCCGACCAACATCAGCAGGATAGGATGTGGTGTCCTGACAGGGTGCACGGTCCCCTGGGTGCCCGCTGACGAGTGCGGCCGGCCCAGCGTGGGCACACGTCCTCTGGACCCCCCTCCGCAGGCCTGCCTCGTGCTGCCCCCACCAGGGCCCGTGAGCGGGTCCGCCTGCAGGCAGGGCCCCAGTTCCCAGTACGCGAAGGGTGCCCGCCAGTCCGAGGTGAGGCTGCGCCCAGCACGGCCTCTGGCCGCCCCACGCTCTGAAGGTCATGCCCCTCGGTATCGACTGTGGTCACCAGCACGCGCCCCGGAAGGGGCAGAGCTGACCGCACCATGCGTCAGTCACGCACGGTCACCCGCTGACTCCCCGGAGCCTGTGAAGCCGCTCCGGAGGTTTCTGGAAAGTTCTGCTGGCGAGCAGCCGCGCTGGGGCTGCAGTCCACTGCCAGCTCTTAAAGCCAGAGCCGGCTTCCCACCTGTGACGGCGGGTCTGGCCTCCAAGGGGTGATTAATGCTTCGGAGTTTAACCGGGGCTGTGTCGCCGCACGCGCCCCGCCTCCCGGTGCCCGCGACCTGGTTCTGGCTGCCCGGCGCCTGGGGGCAGAGCCGCCTCCGCAGACGGACGGCGGGGAGGCTTTGGTCTCCGGGCCGACGCCCCCAGGGTGCGGGCAGGGCGGCCATGGGCCTGCTTCCGGAGCAGCACCGGGCAGCGTCGTATTTATAAGTGACCCCGTGTGCTCTCAGGTTTCCCTGAATAAACGGTCCGCTCGGGTTCTTTGAAACCACCGGGCGCCTCCGAGGACTTAACAACCAGAGCAGAGAGCAGCAGTGCAGCCCTTCTCCGGGGACGGGAGCTCAAGCTGGGCCACGGCCCTCCCGTCTCCCGCCCTGGGCCACGTCCCGGACGCGTGTTCTGTCCACAGAGGAGGCTCTGGCACTTCCAGCCCCCGGGGCAGGCCTGGGCAGTGTCGGCCTGTGCTCCGGTCAGCTGGGGGGGCCATGCGAGGCGTTGGGCGTGGCCGCCCTGCTGCAGTCATAGATGGGTGCCCAGTCCACAGCGCTCTGCCTCCTGGGCAGGTCCTCCTCTCCACCGCCAGCCTCTGGCCAGGTCCAGGGCCTCCCGTGTCCCCCCTCCCATGTCCCGTGAGCAGGAGTGCCCTGCTCAGAGTCTGGCACCAAGGGCTGCCTCCACTCATGCGTGTCTGGGGACGGAGCTGAGGGCCCCGCCCTGGCAGCACAGGCAACCCAGCCTCATGGCAGCACCCTGGGCAGGAGGGCCGCGTGGGGCAGTGGCCTCGGCCATCACTGTGGGTGCTGTCCACACTGGCCCAGCCCTGGGGTCTTCTTAGAGGTCAGTCCATTGCCCTGATGCTCCAGGTGTGGACAGGCCATGGGCGTCCCTTCTTGAGGCCCATCTGCAAGACGGGTGGACTCGGGGGCTCCCAACCAGCAGAGCAGGTTCAGGCCCGCACCCGCCCACCTGCTCCGGGCGGCGGCCTGCCAGGTGGGGAAGCTGGGGGACGCAGCACCTCCCGCCCCCCTCTGCGGCCGTGACCCCTGTGCTGCCCAAAGGGTTTCCGAGCCCAGATGTCCTGCCCCCGGTACAGGCGTGAGCCTCACTCTGGGGACCTTGGGTGGGTGGCCTGCGCAGGAAAGCAAGTGGAGCGCATGCCGTGTGCAGCCCCAGTGCAGGCCCGTGACGCCGTGTCTCTTGCAGGTGAAAGAAGACTGGAAATACGTGGCCATGGTCATCGACCGCATCTTCCTGTGGGTGTTTGTCATCGTCTGCCTGCTGGGCACCGCGGGCCTCTTCCTGCCACCCTGGCTGGCCGGCATGATCTAGGGCGGCAGCTGGCCGGGGCCCCGCATGTGTGCCCCGGGCCTCCCTGCTGTCCACCGGGACCCTCGCTCTGCGGGTCGCACCGTTTGCCACTGTCCTCCTCTCCTGTGTCCACTGTGGGACGGCCTCGGGAGTGCCGCTGGGCCGGGCTGCAGCGTGGCACCGGCCCTATTAAAGCCTGTCTAGAGCATGTCCGCACGTGACTTCCTCCGCGAGGGCCCCGGACTGGGGAGCTGTGCCGCGGGCCCCACAGAGACAAACAACAAACCTTCCACTCTCATCTGCCAGGCGCGGCCTCTGACGTTGTCCTGAGCGAGTAGCAAGAGCCCTGGGCTAGTGCTGCGGGCCCTGAGGTAGGCCTGCTGGGGACCCGAGCGACAGGCCCTGGGGTGAGGCCCCGGCCCAGGGAGTAGCCTTCAGGGGTCGCAGGTGTCCTGGGAAGCGCTCTGCAGAGGCCCCGTGGACACTGGGAGCTGGTAGGGACCCCGGCTGGTGCTGGCCGTGGGATGCCGCCCACACCTCCTGTGACCCCATCTCCACCCATGGTCCCGGGGGCTCGGACACCAGGAACGACGACCCTGGTGCTGCAGCCACAGTGAGGCCGTGCGGGGGTGTGGGGGACGCTGGCCCGACCTGCCTGGGGCCCCTCCCGGAGCTGCGTCCCTGGGCTGGCAGGTGGCCCTCAGGGTCTCGGGCCCCTGCACTCATCTGTCCTGGGCAGCTTGGCTGAGGCACCTTGTCCAGAGGTGCAGAACAGTTTCCCTGGGACGGGGCGGGGCGGCCAGCTGCCCCTCCTGATCTGTGCTTCCTCGGGCTGGCACCGCAGGGAGGCCACCCAGACCCATGTGGCTCCTCCAGGAGCCACGTCTGCTTGGAGCCTGCCCCTCCCACTGAGGGCCAGACACCCACCACAGAACGGCCCCCAGACCCGGGCACGGGGAGCCCTGGGGACTGCAGGGTGGACGGTGCTATCCAGAGCCCAGCACAGAGCAGAGCTGAGAACCTGGTGTCCAGAGGTTGCTCAGGGGACCACCGCGTGCCCGGGGTCCTCAGGCGCGGACAAGGGCGCAGAATTGCAAGGCTGAGCTAAGCCTCATGGCCCCCCTGCCCCAGCACTCAGGACCCGTCCACTGTGAGCTGCACCTGCCCTGGTGGGCTGTGGGGCTCAGGTCTGGCGGGAGAGACGGAGGCAGGGCCTACCCAGGACGGGTGCCCGGGTGGCCGGCAGCCCTGTGGGAGCCCCTGGCCATGGGCTTTTCTGGGAGCCCCCCGGCAGGTGAAGGCCCCACCCGTTCTTGCTTTCAGTTTTCATTGTGCTGAGAGTCAGAAGGAAAAGGAGAAGATGCCCGCAAAAATACAACTGCTGCACCGTGAGCCACGGCTCCTTGGGGCTTGGCCTCCACAGTCCCGTCCTCTGGTCAGCGGACCCACTGACCCCGTGCTGACCGCCAGCCGGCCCTCCCTGGCCCTCCCTGTGAAGTCCCCTGTGGGCACCGGGGGCTGCTGAGGCAGCGCCTCTGGGGACGAGGCAGGCCGGCCGGGGGCAGGGGTGTCGGGGAGGGGTGCCTGCGGCCACTTCGCCACCTGAAAGTGCTTCTGGAAGAAGTGACATGAGCTCGTGTGCCTGTGGGCCGCTCGTGAGGGCCCATCCTCCTCCTGTCTGGGGGACGCCTGGCAGCTGAGGAAGGGACAGGCGTGGTGACAGGGACAGTGGCATCAGGCATGGGGTTGCGACAAGACTTGGGGCCAGCGGTCGTGGTCCCGTGGGACCTGAGCCAGTGGGACCAGGAACCACAGGAGGGGACGTGAGGGCCCAGGAGGCCAGGCTGCTGGGGCACAAACGCTCAGGGACCAAGCGCGTGAGGTGGACACCCCTGGCCTGGGCAGGGACTGACCGTGGAGGACAGAGGGCGCTGGGTGCAGGGTTTTGAGAGATGGTGTGGGGGTGAAGCTGGGATCCACTGGACAAGGGCCCAGGAGTACACGGCCCCTCTTGTGGACAGAACTGGTTTATTGGCAGGTGGAAACGACACCAAGCCCCCGACCCCGTGCGCCGGGGCTCTTCCAGGTGCATCCGTGGGTCGGGTCGGGGCTGCAGAGTCCAGGGATGGCAGCTCATTTGGGGCAGCACAGGGGACGACCTGGCAGGAGAGGAGGGGCGGGACAGCTGACGCCAGTCGGGACGCACGGGCCCAGCATGCCTGGCACCAGCCCCCAAGGCCCCCCGTGTCCCCCGGGGCCCGAGTTGCCGCCTGGCGGGTTGGCTGAGTGTCCGACCTCGCTCTGACCACGCTGGCTACCTCAAGGTCTTTCCTGCACCCCGCTCCCCACCTCCGCAAACCAGCCTGCGGTCCGGAGGCAACGAGGCCCCTGGGCCCACACCCACAGCACAGGCCCTCCCAGCACCACCCAGGGATCTGCCTGCCTGTGTCCACTGCCGGCTTGTGAGCAGAACTGGGGCTCCGCAACCCCCAGCCCCACCAGTGCCTGCCCCCACCCTGGGGTGTCCCCCACCACACGGGCCCCGGCTCCAGCTGCCTGGTCCTGTGGCCCCGCAAACCCAGGCGCAGGCCAGCTGGCTGCACCGCATCTGTGCTGGATGGCACGTCCACCTGCACAAACCCACCTCTGTGGCAGGTCTGGGGTCCCCCGCCCCCTGCACCTTGGGATGCCTCTCTGTGAGTTCCCTGCCGTGCCCCCCCATGCCGGCGCCACTGCTCACACCTGTTCCCCAAACGCTCAGGACCCTGCAGCTCTCCCCACCCGCCGTGGGCACGGGGCTCGCCTGCCCCGCCCCTGTAGCCCTGTCTGACTGAAGGCTCTGGGCTCGCCTGCCGGGGGGCCATGCTAGGCGGCTGTGGCTTTCTATTCTAGAGGCCCTACTGACCAGAGGGGAGGTGGCCTGCGGTCAGGAGAAAGCTCTCAGTGCGGGGCGCATGGGGGCTCTGACCGCTGCCATCCAGCCTGTCACCCTCCCCACCGAGGCCCAGGGGCTCGTCTCTTCATCAGCTTCTCCATCCATCTCAGTGTCCCAGTGTGACTGACATTTGGCAAGGTCACAGATCAAGCCTCCTGCAAGGTCCAAGCCAAGGGGCCGCAGAGGGAGGGGACGCTGAGGGTGGGAGGGGCGGTGACCCTGAGCTCAGGCCCTGGGAAGCTGGGGAAAGGTCGTCTTCTCCTAGGAGAACAGGCAGCTCTGGTCCGGCTGTGTGACCGATGTCTGTGCACCCAGGGCCCCGTCCCTGCACCCCAGCACCCAGCAGGGCGGGGGCCCTAGGCCACACAGAGCCACCAGCCCAGGTGGGAAAGAACCTCACCCCCAGCCCCTTCTCCACAGGGCGAACCTTTGTCCTCAGGGCGGTCACCGCGCCCCCCTTCTCTAGGACGTGGGGCCTTGCTGCGTGTGCTGGGGAGCCCAGGGGCCTCCAGGATGGGCAGCGGGGGCCTGGCGTTCTCGTGGAGGAAGGAGTCCAGCCTGAGCACATGTGCTGCGGGAGAGGCTGGTCAGCGGGGGCGACCCCGGCCACAGGTGCGGTTCCCTCCCTCCGGCGGCCCTGGGGAAGGGTGGCGGGTACACGAGGCGGGGTCCTCAGGGCACTGGGCCCACTCACTCTGGATGGCGGACTCACAGGCCTGGCTCACAAGCTGGTAGATGGTAGCGAGGGACGGCGGCTCCCCCTGCGGGGAAGGTGGTGAGCCAGGCGGGAGCACGCGGTGCTCCAGGAGCACCCAGGCCCCACCTCTCTCACCTTCTCTCCTCGTTCCCCCTTGGGTCCTGGCAGCCCCTGAGCAGAGGGAGGCGCAGGCGAGTGGGGAGAAGCCGGCAAGGACCCTGGGGCAGCGCCGAGGGAGCCTGGAGCCCGTGGGTGCATTCGCTGGTGGCACCCAGCCCTGCCTCCCGCACTGAATGGGGTCCTGCCATGTGGCAGAGTGAGGGCCCTGTCCTAGGGGATGCCACTTCCCTGGGCTGGGGGCTCAGAATCTGCCAGTCAAAGATGCAGCAGCGAGGATTTGGGTTCGGCTGGGGGGACCATTCCTAGGAAGCATGGGGCCCAGGAGCCAGGCCGAACCCCACCTCCCGCAGCGGGGAAACCTGCTGGAGCCCCAGCCTGGTCTCTGCCCGCCCTGCCCCACCCCACCCAGCGCTGCCTCCCTCTGCGGGGCCAGCCCAGCCCCCAGGCAGGCCCCCTTTACCAGTCGGGCTGCAAGGGACTTACTGTGGGCCCCACAGGCCCCGGGGGGCCTCGCTCTCCTCCGGTCCCCCTGGTCCCTGCCAGGCCCTGGAAGCCCTGCACACATGCAGACGGGCCTGCTCCAGCCCCAGGGCCGCAGGCACCCCCGCCCCTGGCCTGGCCCGGCCCAGAACAAGGTGGTCCCAGCGCGTGTCCCCACTCTGCAGGCTGCCCACGAGGCGCCCCACCCAGCAGCACTCCTGGCAGCGCAGATCCTGTGCCCAGTGCCCCCTTCACGCCATGTGTCCTGAGTGTGGCCTCTGGTGGGAGGTGTGCCCAGTGAGGCTGAGCCCAGGAGAATGGCCATCTGGGCTGCTGCCTGACCCCCACTCCAGCTGCCCAGCCTCTGGCAAGCGGGGTGTGGTGGGCACAGCCCACCTGACCCTGCCTCCCACTCAGCCCCAGCTTCCTGCCCTGGGCAATGGGGGTCCAGGTGTGGTGGGGGCCCCACAAATGCTGCACTTCCAGCACCTGCCTGCAGGGGGAACAAGACCCTTTCAGGAGGCCCCTGTAGCCAGAAGCTTCCATCCTGTGGGGAGGCCCACCAGCCCCCAGCTGGGGGACCTGCTGCAGACCCTGCCGCTTAGACCAACAACCCGGGGCAGGGTGCAGGGCGGGGCTCACGGTGGGGTGATGCTTACCCGGGGGCCCGGGGGTCCGGGCAGGCCAGCAGTCCCCTCCAGGCCTCTCATGCCCTGAGCGCAGAGGAGGAGCTTCTTGGGGCGCTCACACCCACACTCCTCTCCCACAGGACCCCACAGCCTCCACCTCCAAGACCCTCCCCAGAGGGCTGCTCCCTTCGGCCTCACCTTTGGTCCCTGGAGGCCAACCTTCCCTGGGGTGCCCTGAAGGCCGGGGTAGCCCTGGAGGAGGAGGGAGATGCCAGCAGGCTGGGGCCCGGTCTTCCAGGGAGGGGCCTGCCCCCACCGGCCAGGTAGTCTGACCCCGCTACCTGCAGGCCTGGGCGTCCGTGATCCCCTTTCTCTCCCTTGAGCCCTGGTGGGCCCTGCAGGGAGAACAGAGTGGGCAGCGAGGGGCCGGGAGCTCGAGGGGAGGCGGGGGGGTCACCGCAGCACCTACCACGGGGCCCTGGACTGCTCGGCCTTGCGTCCCCGGTGACCCCTGCTGCCCTCCAGGGCCCTCCGGTCCCGTCTGTCCAGGTGGTCCAGGCTCCCCCTGAGACACATGCAGGCATCTGAGACGGGCTCCTGCCACCACCCTGCTCGGACCCCCACACCCCGTTGCTGAGCCGTCAGCCGTGGGGCCTGGTCTTTCTGGCTGCAGCAGGCAGCGCAGAGGGCACGCGGCCTGAGGCCAGCACAGCCAATCAGCTCACGGGGTCCTCCCAGCGAGCGGGCGGCACTGGGCAGGTCGCACCCTGGCTACGGGGCTTCTCAGGCTGGTGAGCCCAGCACACGCATATGCTGAACGAGAGGCGCTGCGAGCGCGCAGCCGAGAGGGCCCACGGCCCGTCCGGAGCGAGACCCCGGAGCGCAGAGCCCGGGCACGGGGAGCAGCTCGGCACTCTGGCTCGAGAACCTTCGACGAACGCCAGCCCGTCGGGTCCATCGGGTCCACCGCGGCTGAGGGGCGGCCACGTGGACCCCCTCTCGCTTCTGAAGAGCTCCTCTAAATGCGCTGAGCGGCACAGACCCGTCTGCCCACGTGGTCGACACGGGTCTCCGTGGACAGACTGGCAGCAGCGCCTGCAGCCACACCCGCAGCCACGTGCCCCTCCATGAGCAGTGCCAGAGAGGGACCCCGACACCGGCGGAAGGGGCAGGTAGGTGACGGGTGCAGGTGACGCAGACTCAGACCAGGGAGGAGAGGCCCGCCCGCAGGCCACCGCTCACGAGGGTGCGGGGCGGGACGGCGGCACCACCTGGGCATGGCCACTGGGGCCGGGAGGGACTGCAGCCTGAGAGTGGCGCTGCCACCTCCTGAGGCCAGGCTGCTCCCGTCACAGGGCACAGTGCAGGCCAGGCCTGTGCGGACAGCACCACTCTCCGAAGGGACGCCCGTTTCGGCGAGGACCCGACGTGCCCCGGTGGCTCAGGCACTGTGCCTGCAGCCGCCACGTGGCTCACACGAAGCCCAGGGGCCAGGGAGCAACAGCGAAGAAGGCTTCCCTGCCTGTCCCCTGCCGCCCGCTGCCCACCTGTCTGCATTCCCGCCGCGCTGCTCCTTTAGAAGTCACAGCAACGCGAAGACCAGGACCCAGAGCCCAAGGTCGTGGCCCACGGGAGACACAGCGGCCACGAGAGATGGCGCCCCAACGCCACAGCCAGGTGTGCACCCTCTCTAGAGCCACAGTCCCACGTCACCAGACAAAACAGGCCAAAGGAGGGGTCAGCGGTCATGCTTCCAACAGGGAAACAAACACCGGTGCTTTCAGGGCCTGCCCCTCCACTTACCCTGGGCCCCGGGAAGCCCTGCTGGCCTGGGGCTCCGCTCCTGCCGGGAAGGCCCTGCAGAGACAAGCGGCCAGGTCAGGGTGGACCTCGGGGGCACAGGGAAGACATGTTGGGGTGAGGGCCATGGACACCCTGCCCACCACAGCCACCAGTCTCTGCAGGCAGTGGGGCCTGGGGGCCATCAGCAGGGAGGGAGCAGCGGCCCCACTGGGGGTAGGAGCCTTGGGGCTGGCAGGTCCCCACCCGGAGGTCCAGGGTGGAAGGGCCCACGTGGGCAGCCCCACCCGCCCAGAGCACCCAGGACAGAGGTGGCCCCGTGCAGCTGTGACTCACGCCCACTGGCCACCACCAGCACCGGGCCGGAGACTGCTGGCCTGGACCGCCAGCAGGCAAACCGGTGGCCGGGGCGCTTCAGGGGGCCTGCTCACAACAGCAGAGCGCCAGTCTCCTCTCGGAGCCAGGAGACACGGGTCAGACCCCCGCCAGGCACCGGGGCCATCGCCCATGGCAGACCTGCTGCCAGGCCTGCAGTCGCCCTCAGGGAGGGGCTGCTGCACTCACGGGAGGTCCTTGGGGCCCCGGAGGGCCGGGGGTCTCTGAAGAGCAGGTGTGGGCAGAAGGGACAGCCGGGCACGCCTCTCCACCCATCTGGAAGACAGCAGACAACTGGCTCGTCGGAGCCAAGAGCTCGGGAGCCAGACACCTGGTTCCAGGGAAGCCAGGTTCACCCTGGGGGCTGCAGCCGAGGGGCTGGACCTGTCCCAGGAACCCACTCTCCTAGGCTAGGCTGACTGACATGAGCCTCGAGGCAGGACCCCGGTGAGGCCAGGCCCCAGCACACGGAGGCAGCAATGACCTGCCCACTCCTGCGGGGCACAGAGGTCACCACGACCCCTGGAATTCCTCCAAATTTCTGGACGAGCCTCTTGCCCACCATCCACACCCAGCTGGACCCACAGAAGTGGGGAGAGGCCCCGAGGACGCCCGCACCCAGCCTAGGCCTAGTGCCCCTCTGGCTCCGGAAGCCACCCCTGCAGGAAGCTGGCCTGATGCCTCCAGCACTGGGACCCGGCACTGTGATGACCCAGGGCCATCTCCCCACTGGCCTTGGTGGGTCCTGTCCTTCCGCCTGCCAGGGCCTCGCTGTCACCTACCGACGCCGGGAGCTCGCAGCACCTGTCCTCCTCTGCCCAGGAGGCGCTGCACACGACCTGCAGCAGCTGGAGCTGGAACTGCAGGGGGCAGGCTCAGCAGCACGCCCTGGGCTCACCGCCCCCGGCCGCCCACAGGGCGGCCCCTCACCATGGCCGAGCTGCTCCGCGGCCCCCGGGCCTTGGCCAGCCTCCCCAGCATGACGAAGCCTGCTGCCGGCGGGCTGCCCGCCTCAGCCATGGGCCGCTCGGCCACCTTCCGGCAGTCCACATACAGTCTGACCTTGGACTGACCCACGGCCACGTGCACCTGTGGCGAACAGGAGGCCCCAGGGCTCTGGCTAGAGCCAGCGTGTCCGTGCCCGCAGCCCAGCGCAGACGCGGGCAGGTGCGCGCCCATCACCAGGCCTGGGCAGGATCCCACCGCCCAAAACTTAGGACCCTGGGGCCACCCTGGCCTCTGTACAGTGGACCAGATCGAGGTGGCAGCCCCTCCTGGGGATTTGTGGGACCAGAGACAAGGACAGGGAGCTTTTCTGCCCAAGTTAAGGTGGGCAGAGGGACAGCTGAGGCCGGACGGCAGCCCTCACTCAAGGACAGCGCTGGCGCGCTGGGGCCTGGTGGTGGCCACACCCCGAGTCTGCGAGTAGGGGCCCTGGCACCTTGTGGAAGCTGCCGAAGAAGAGCCGCCTCACATCTGGCAGGTCGAAGGTGGCCTCCTGCACGGCCGCCCTGGGGTCCTGGCTGAAGTAGGTCAGCGACTTCCTGCCGGCTTCGGGGGGCATGGCCGTGAGCCGGGCGGAGGCTGCGAGACCCCAGCACGCACACGCCCCGCCTGCCCCACGTGCACCGCGGCCCACACCCTCCCTCCCCGGGGCCCTCGTCACCGTCCAGCAGCACCCCCAGGACAGGCTGGAAGTCCCCGGTGGTCATCTGCCAGAGCGCGAAGGCCTCACGCGGCGTGTCCGGGAGCAGGCGCAGCATGAAGACCACCGTGTGCTCGGGCGGGAGTGCGGCCGGGTGGATGTCCCTGGGGCGTGAGGGCCACAGGCCTCAGAGGAGGCTGCAGGGCACTGCTGTCCCCGGAGCCTGGACTTGGGGCTGCAGGGACCACGCTGGGGCTGGCCGGCAGCCGGTTCTACCAGGGGCTCTGGGGCCCAGGGGCACACAGACCGCAGCTGCAGGCCTGTCTCAAGCTCGCAGCTCGCAGCTCTGCCCTGGGTGTCGCTGCCACTCAGCCCTTGTCCCAGCACGAGACCGGGCGGCCGCGGTGTCTGTGTGAGGCTGTCAGCGCTCAGGGGGACAGAGAGGGCAAAGGACGGGGCCAGGGTCACCCATAAAACTTCCTATTGTCCTGTGCTCCACCTCCCTTTCACTTGCTCTCATGATGGCCAGCCCGGCCATGAACCTGCAGCTCCTCCAGCCCGAGGCTCGTCCGCCACCTCGCGAGCGCTGTTCCCTTCGGCCCCAGTGGCTCTCACTTGGGGGACACCAGGGCCACCTTCCTATCCCCGTCAGAGAGGGTCCCTTCCCTCTTAGCAGCCCCGGGGCCCCATTCACGGCGGCTGGGCCGGGGCTCACCTGCGGGACGTCTGCCCCAGCGGTCCCACAGAAAGGGACAACTCAGGCGACCTCGTATGCCATTCAGAGTGGAGCCGGGGCAGGGGCAGGGCCAGGGCCGGGGCCGGGGCAGGGGCAGGGGCAGGGGCAGGTCTCAGGCAGCGGGAGGCTCCCAGCCGGGAGCCGGAGGGAAGGGCGAATGGGAGGGGCGTCGAGGGAGCCCCGCTAACAGATCTAAGTGGCACTGACGGGCAGTGAAGAGCAGACGGGGAGAGCTGGAGGGCCGGCGGTCACTTGGCTCGGCCACGACGGCAGGGGACGGGCGCCTGCCACACCGCCTGTGCCTGGGGACGCCTGAGCCCCCGCAGAGCGAGTTTGTGCTGCTGCTGTGCCATCTCCACCAGTGTGTATCATGAAGCGCGAGACTGACCGCTGTCTGAGCCACAGCGGGCAGCTCGGGTCTCATGTGACAGACTTCTTCGGACCCTTGTGGACGGATGGCTGCCCGGAGGCACGATGCTCTCCGGTCGCAGGCGGGCTCCTGTGCGCGTGCGCGGCCCCGCCGTCCAGGACCGCGTGGAGGAGGCGCCCACACGGGCCTCACCCCGCAGCGGGTGCCCCTCTGTGCACATTTCTGGTGTCCACAGCCCAGGACAGTCTGCCTGGGGGACACAGCGTCCAGGGACCTGGCTGGCTCCGGGGACGGTGCTAGGCCCAGGGCACCCCCACTTGAATGGCAGCTAGGGGATTTGTGGGACCGCCGCTCTGCGGCCCCCACCTGGCCCGGCGAGTCAGCTGGGCGTCCTTGAAGAGCGTGAAGGTCTTGGCCCTGCCGAAGGCCGAGGGCTCCATGGCCACCCCGCGGATGGAGGCGTACTCCTTCTCCACCAGGCCGAAGGCCGCCATCAGGTCGAAGCCTGGGCAGGAGAGACAAGGCAGCCTCAGGACGAGACGCCGGGGTGACACCAGCCTTCAGGTGGGGCGTCTGGAGCTCGGGCGTCTGGGTGGCGGGTGGGGGTCCATCCTGGTGCCCGGGGCCCCTGCCAGCCACAGCCTGCAGCCCCCGCCGGCGGCATCAGCCCTCTGCCTCCCTGGACCCCACTGTCCAGTCCCGTCTGTCCCAGCCGGAGCCGGTGTCCAGTCCCTCCGCAGCACTCCACACGCCTTCCGGACGCCGCCGCCCGGGGCCTCGGACCAGCAGGCAAGCAGCGCCTGGCTTGGCCTCTGCTCCGCCAGGTCCCAGCTGTGACCTCTGAAAAGTGACCTCGGTCAGCTCTCAGTAAACATGATGCTAAGCAAGCGTAAAAGCTCTGGCCACGGTCCTGGGGTCCTTTCATGGATGAGTCAGCCCTGTTGGCAGTCCCATGACCCAGGTCGACCCCAGAGGACGTCCCCTCACCCCAGGGTGCAGGTCCCGGGAGGAGGCAGAGAGCGTACCTGTGAGGGGGCCGTGTTGGTGCAGGGCCGGGCAGGCTGCTGAGGGGACAGTCGGGTCACTGGAGGGTCTGGGCCTGCCTCCCCCAGGAAGGCCCAGCTGCTCTGCAGGCTATGCCCACACACAGGTCCTCAGCCGCGGGGACGGGGAGGGCCGGGGGGGCGTCCAACCACCTCAGGGTCTCCCCCGACAGTGTGGGGTGCAGGTGAAGCCGAGGGGCCCCTGGAAGCCTGAGAGGCCGACAGGCCTGGGTGCAGGGTCAGGAGCACAGCGGCCACCCCGTCCTGGCGCGGGAGAGGGACCAGGACGTGCAGGCAGCCTGGACACCTGCCTGCAGCCTGCGCCGCTGGACAGGGAACCACGACGCAGGCCCTGCGACTGCAGCAGCGCTGGCCCGTGAGCGTTGCGGACGGTGGGCTGAGGCCTGGCCCGCCCCTGGCATTCAGGGGGCTCCCCGGGCCCTGCCGTTCTGTCAGCTCGGCGGTGCAGTCCAGGCAGCAGTGACCCCACAGGCTCAGGCCTGGGGCCTGGGTGTCCGGGCTGGGGTC